>CM036931.1:4507229-4779729 GCA_020800305.1 Porphyrio hochstetteri
CCTTTTCTTTCCCCTTTTTTCCCTTTTCTTTTTCCTTTTTCCCCTTTCCTTTTCCTTTTCCCTTTCCCTTTCCTTTTCCCTTTCCTTTCCCTTTCCTTCCCTTTTCCCTTCCCTTTTCCCTTCCCTTTTCCCTTCCCTTTTCCCTTCCCTTCCCTTCCCTTCCCTTCCCTTCCCTTCCCTTCCCTTCCCTTCCCTTTTATTTGGAGCTCTATGGAAGACTCAGACTTTCCAATCAGCTCTCTCCAATTTGGCCATTAAAAGTTCAGTTTGTCCTTTTTTTTTTTTTTTTAAATCCTATTTATTTTTATATATATATATATTTAGTCCAGGCTGGCAGCAGGATCACAGCTTTCCCTTCACCTCCAGAGCAGCGTGGGCACACGTACACACATGCACGCATGCGTGAGCACACGCAAAGATTTATGAGGCTCAAAAGATGCTTCATAAAATATTTACAGAGCTGAGCTCCGAGCGTGAATGTTTGACTCGGCCACGAGCCGGCCACGGCTGTCAGGCCCCTGGGTGGCATAAGAGTGGAATATAAACAGACCTTTTTTTCTTCTTCTTTCCATTCCCAAAAAACCCCACCATAAACCTTCATGGCTCAAAAGCTGGTTTTTTTCTTTCTTTTTTTAAATTTTCTTTCATTTTCACCTGGTTCTTCCCCGCTACCTGGTGCCAAACCCAGCAGAGCAGCAGGGTGCCTTAGCTGGCTTCACTCAAGACAGGGGTGTTTTGCTCTCACCATGGGTGCTAAGAGAGTTTCAGCCTGGTTTTCAGTGAATTTTTTATAAAAAACCCCATATTTTTCTGGACTGGGGTGGGGATTAAGTCATTTTTGCAGGACAAGGATGCAGGCATTTCCCTGATGCTCTGCAGGACACATTAAACGTTAAACAGGGGTAATATGCCTTAAAATGGGGTGATACATGTTAATTGAGGGTATTCTCCCCTTCCCTCTCCCCTTCCCTCTCCCTTTTCTCTTTATTTTTTCCTCTTCACTTTTTCCTCCTTCCTTTCCTCTTTACTTTCCTCCTTCTTTTCCCCCTTCCCTTCCCTTCCCTTCCCTTCCCTTCCCTTCCCTTCCCTTCCCTTCCCTTCCCCTTTCCTTTCCCCAAGCTCCTGCCATCCTTTGCCCATCTCCGCTGTCCCCAAAGACCCCCCAACTCTCCCATCTCCCCAGCCATCCCCATCCCTGAGTCAGGGACGTAACATCACTCTGCCATCACTTAACCACAAGGCACCAGTGAAAGACAATAACCAGCAGGAAATCAATATAATCCTCCTTTTATTTCCACTTTGTGGTGAGTATGTAACAGCATCACGCCCGAGTTTAAAAAAAATAACATCATACTGCATCTTTCCCCCCCCCAAAAAAACGTTCAGAATAAATGGTAAAAATGTAAATAAATGTAAACTGCACTTGGCACCACTTGGATCAATAAATAAAATTAAAAAAAAAAGAAGAGAGTCAGAGAGAGAGAAAGAATGCATTACGTAGATGGCACACTATGGTATCTAAATAAATAACATAAGTTACTTTGAATAAATAGAGAGTATCTAAAATATAGATGCATTGCATCCACTTCTGCAGAGGGTCGGTCAGACCCGACAATACCCCAGCGGGTTCATCCGGATGGTGCCAAGCGGAGCCCTGGGCTGGGCCGTGCGCTCCCACCCTGCTGCCCCAACGGCCGTGAAACAAAGCGACTTTTATTTGCCTTTTTTTTTTCCTTTTTCTCCCTTTTTTTTCCTCCTTTTTCTCCCTTTTTTTCCTTTTTTCCCCTGTATTTCCTTTTTCCCCCCCATTTTTCCTTTCCACCCCTGTTTTTCCCTTTTTCCCCCTTTTTCCTTTTTTCCCCCATGTTTTCCTTTTTCCCCACATTTTTCCTTTCCCCCACCCTATTTTTCCTTTGTTCCCCTGTTTTTCCTTCCCCCATTTTCCTTTTTATCCCCATTTTTTCCTTTTTCCCATTTTTTCCTTTTTTCCCCCTGTATTTCCTTTTCCCCCCCGTTTTTCCTTTCCCCCCATTTTTCCTTTTTTTCCCCCTGATTTTCCTTCTTTTTCCCCCCTCTTTTTCCTTTTTCCTCCTGTTTTTCCTTCCCCCCCTCCCCCTGGTTTTCCTTTTTTTCCCCTGCTTTTCGTTTTTTCCCATTTTTTCCTTTTTTTCCTGGTTTTCCATTTTCCCCCCAGTTTTTCCCTTTTCTCCTGTTTTTCCTGTTTTCCCATTTTTCCTTTTTTCCCATTTTTCCTTCCCCCATTTTTCCTTTTTTCTCCCATTTTCCCTTTTTTCCCGTTTTTTTCCTTTTTCCCCCCATTTTTCCTTTTTTCCCATTTTTCCTTCCCCCCCATTTTTCCTTTTTTCTCCCATTTTCCCTTTCCCTGTTTTTTCCTTTTCCCCCCATTTTTCCTTTTCCCCCCATTTTCCCTTTTTTCCGTTTTTCCTTTTTTCCCATTTTCCCTTTTTCCCTTTTTCCCCCCATTTTTCCTGTTTTTCCTTTTTTCCCCCATTTTTCCCCCATTTTCCCTTTTTTCCCCTCTTTTTTCCTTTCCCCCCCATTTTTCCTTTTTCCCCCCGTTTTTCCCTTTTTTCCCTGTTTTTCCTTTTTTCCCCCCCTTTCCTTGATATTTTTTTTTTTTCCCTCCCCCTCCTCTTGGGCCTCAAGTCGGAGGCTACACCTTGTTTAACCAAGAACAAAAACATGTGGTAGCCCTATTTACGAAGGGAAGAAGGCTGAGGTTTTGAATACCACCGAAAAATCATTTGTCTTGATAAATTGGGAAAGTGATTTCTCCCCCAGCAAGTTTCTGGACCTGTTTAAATAAAGGAACGCTCCTTTTTGCCAGTGCTTTCACCGAATGGAAACAATGATGTTAGACCCATTTTTTTCCCCCCTTCACAGGATACCAAATCGGGAGTGAGACCATGTCAGCAAATGGGATCCCGACCGATGCGAGTGACGGGTGGATCGGAGCCAGAGCCGGAGCCGGAGCCGGAGCGTTTCGGCCGCCTCCCGCACCAGCCAGCGTTACACAAACACCAGGCGCCTACGTATAGAGATGTGTAGAGTAACACACAATGAAACATCCCATAACTCACTGTCGGAGAGCTGGGATAACATAACACCCATATTTTGCACTGTCACAACCATCAGAAGAGTTTTAAAACATCAACTCGTGTTTCCAAACCTCCTGATTTCGTCTTTCCTCCCACCCAGCACTGCCAAACACCCTCATCTCCTGCAGAGAGGTGCTGCTGCCACCAGCCAAGATCCACCAACAACCCTCCCCCAAAACCCCACCTCAAACCCCCCTGGATAGATGTTCCACCCCATTTATTATTATTAATGACAAATAACACAGGGGATGATGAGGAAGGAGCCAGATTAAATTTTGCCATAGCTTTGAGTAGGGAATTTTCCATCCTTTTTTTTCCCCTTCCAGCATTGTAGACATTCTTCCGGACAGCTCCAGCTCCTGTTACAGCAGAGAGGGCTGGAGCCATGGAAGGCATTAGGGAAATACCAGCTTTTCTATTGGAACCACATTTCTGTGCCAGCGGAGCGGCGCAGGACGGCACGGGTCAAGCAACGCTCCTGCAACAGAGCTGGAGGAGCTTCATGGAGAAGATGAGACCTGAAGGAGACCCCCAAGACCTGGATGGGGGGGTTTGTGGTTCCAAAATCCTGGCTGCACCCAAAATAAAGTAATAAGGATGAGCAGGCACAGTGTGCTTGGCCACGGTGGGTGTCGGGCCCTTCCCCATCACCTCTGCGCAGGCCGATGCCCAGCTGGCAGCAGGGTGAAAGAAGGAAAAAAGAGAGGAAAAAAGGGGTTAATTTGAGCTCTTCGTGTTGGTGTGTGACATGCACATTGCATGGAGGAGTTTGGGGGGGTGCAAGCTGGATTTGCACAGTGCATGGGGGTGTTTTGCAGCTGGAAGGGATGAGAGCAGGTCCACGGCGGACGAGCCCCCACTGCCTGCTCCCAAAGCCCCTTCCCTCCCTGCTGCTGTTGAGAGGAGTGTCCCTTTGGGCTGGGACAGCCCTCAGCCTGCTGGGTGCCGCATGTCAAGGCACCCTAAATCCCTAGACACCGTGAAAACAACTTCCCAACCCAGGGTGCCAAGAGTGATAGAAGGGAAACACAACAGACCCAACCCCTCCCACTGCCTCCTCAGGCTCAGAGACCACCCTGGGGACACCCAGCTCCAAACCCTCCTCCCAGGCTGCCTGGTCCCGCACGGCTTCTGCAGCACCTTTCCTTCCTTTACTGCTCTAGTTGCCTTTTTGGTTGTTTTTTTTTTTTTTAACTGGAGGCTTCTGCCACAAACCTAATTTTAGTTTTATAGTAGTGAGAGCTGGAAAGCACCCAAGCCCTTGAGAGAGCAGTTATTATTATTAGATTTGGGTGCGGGTTTGTTGTTCTTTTTTCACAGTCAAGAGCAAGGCGCTTATCTGCCACGAGCACGGCGTGGATCACGCTGCCGGCTGCTCTTCCCATCCTGCTTCCACTGCACATCCCATCCCAGCTGCTTCTTTTCAACCACCTTTTTTCATTTCCATCCAAAGCCTCAAACTCTCCCCTCGAGGTGCTGCGGCACCCTGCAAGAGCTCCATGCACCTGCCACATGACTCGAGTTTGTTTGGTCTCAGCAGTATTTGCATCCCCCGGGGATGTGGGTTCTCCAGCCCGGTGTGGGTGATGCCCCAAGCATCGTGCAGCGTGCCCCCATGGCTGCCTTCTCCCTTTCCCACCACCCAGGGGAAAACTCTGGGTTACAGAGTGCAGGCTGCTTTCCCGGGGACGCCGGGTGCACGGCCAGCCCTGCTGAAGGATGGTGTTTATATTGCTTCACTACAGCCTGGCTCCACTCAGCCAAGAGCAGCATTTGGATGAAAAGGATTAAAAAAAAAACCCCAACAAACCCCACCAACCAACCCAGGAGGGCCCTTTGCAGAGCTGGGGGGTGCTGCTGCTCACCCAGAGGAGATGTGAGGGGAAGAGCCCTTGGCATTTCATCCTGGGGGATGCTGACCTGCTCCCTAAAACCCTGCAGCAGCATCCCTGGGGTCACCTGTACAAACACTCCTCCTCGTTCCCACTGCAGTGGGATGGAGGTGCATGGGAGTTTCCCCCCTCATGGTTGAGCTGGACTGAGATGCTGGGACACCACTGTGATGGCAGGGTGCAAGGGGGGGGTGGCAAGAAGAGCATTTTCCCTCACATTGGTTAATGCCCAGGACATGACACCAATATTCTCTTTCTGTTTATGATTTGCTTTTTCTGGGAAAAGGGCCAAGGGGAGAAAACCCATCAATCCCAGGCAACAAATATAGCCTGCCCAGAGAATGCAAAAGTCTGCGGTCTCATTTATTTCTCCGCAGAGTAAACAAGAGTGACACTGCTGTAAATGCAAACCGGAGCCAAACCCCAGGCCTGAGCCCCCTCTCCTGCACGATTCAAGCCCCGGTGAGGCCATGGGCAGTGCTTATGTGCTGTGGCCGTGAGGGATGGTCCAGAGATGCCGAACTGTGGGATGCTCCTGCCCACGATGTGAAGTGGGATGAGGGCAGTGAGTGCCAGGGCTTTGCTGGTGGCCTCGAGAGGCTCCATCACCTCCCTGGAGGTGTTGGGTCTCCAGCCCGGCTGCCCGCAGTGGGGGACAGGAGGTTAATCCAGTTACATCAGATTATCCCGAGTTTTAAGAAGAAAAGCCTGGGGGTCCGTGGGGAGTGATGGCAAAAGGGGCATAAGTGGGCACGGGGAGTGGAGCCAGAGCCTCTTCCCCCAGCGCAGACCACCACTGGTGCCACCCTGCTCCCAACCGTGGGGATGTGGAGTGCCAAATTGTCCCTGGCAGTGCAGGGACCTCAGCACAGGGGGCACAGAACCCTGGGAAACCCCCACATGGGGCAGCTACCGACCACAGGGCTCAGCCCCTGTCCCAGGGCAGCACAGGGCACCCATGTCTAATGCACCCCGCGACACACTCCATGCCTGCAGCACACCCTGCACAACACACCGCACGCCACCGGCACCGCACCGTGTGCGGCAACACCTGCACGACCCCCTTGCACTCACACACCCACACCAGGGTGTGCAACACACCCAGCGCCTGCATCCCACACCCATCACCTCTGTTGTGTGTGGCACCCCCTGTGCAGGTGACACCGCTCTGCCAGTAACATGACCTGTACACCTGATGCGTACCGCCCCCCGTGCACACCACACGCCCTGAGCGTAGAACAGGCCCCATGCATGTCACACACCCGCTGTCACCCTCCGGGCAGGCTGACAAGGAACCCCAGGCCACCCCTGGGTGGGGACAACAGCCGCAAGCAGCCGTCACTGCTCCACAAACCACAGCCACCACTGAGAGCCACATCTCCAGTTCTGTGCAGCGAGCGGGACGGCAGCGCCGAGGGACGCGCCAGCAGCTCAGTCTCTCCTCCTCCAGCCAGAGGGTTGGGGCCCGTCCCTCTCCCCCTGCCGCAGCCCCCGGTCCCTCTGCCTGGCAGCCAGCGGGGTTTCGGGGTCGGGGCATTGCCTCTTCTGCCCGCTCCTCCCAGAGGGGGCCCCGGCCCTTCACACGCAGCCGCACTCCTTGGCCGAGAGCTCGTTGACGGTGTAGTAACGGTTGTAGGCGTCCAGGAAGGAGACGTCGTCGTCGTAGGCCAGAGGCCGGCAGCAGGGCCGAGCCCTGACCTTCTCCTTCTTGATCTTCCTCCTGCTCCTCATGCTTTTCAGGGAGAGGTCGTAGCTCCGCACGGCCGCCTCGCAGGTGCCGCTGCAGTAGCGGAAAAGCACCGTCTCGTCTGACTCGTAGCCCAGGCCCAGCTCGCTGACGCTCACCTCCAGCTCCTTCAGGGCACAGGGTTTGTGGCGGGCGCGGGCACGCTTCCTGCGGCTGCCTCCCCGGGGGAAAAGAGGCAGCTCGTGGCCTCCTGAGTTCATGGCCTGGCTGTAGCGCTCCACCAGCGCCGAGATCAGCTGCTGGATCTCCCCTTCCGTGTAGCTCTCCAGCAAGCTGCTGTCTGCAACAGAAGGGACAGATGTTAGTGGATGTCCCCAGGGCGGTGAGCGTTCCCCTGGGGAGCGGTGGCTGCCCCATGTCCCCGCACACCAGCCCAGTGCTGGCTCCCAGCTCCCTCCGTGCCCAGCAAATTGCAAAATGGGGCCCTGCAGCTCAACAACACGTGGCTGAAACCTCCCAAGAGCCGCTTTCAAGATGTGCACAAGGAGCCCCCCAAGGCTTGAAAAACTGAACCCCGCTGCCAGACATCCCCACGGCCTCGGGAGCCCCAGGGTGGGGGGGAGCAGCCAAGCCATCCCCAGCCTGCAAGGACGGGAAGGTGACAGAGCAAAAACCCCAAACCCTCCCTCCCCTTTCCCTCTTCTTGCCTTGTTTTCTTTTTTATCCTCCCTCCCAGCTCTCCCCTGCCTGGAGCTGCCCCTTCCCTTAAGCACAGGCTTAAAAATGGGGTGTGGGGGGAAACAACCCACAATTAACTCCTGCCATGCTCAAGGCTCAAGGATGCTGCTGGGGAATGGGGCAGCTGCTCTTCCCTGGCATAGCCAGATGCTGGCACCACAGCTGAGATATTGAAAAGACGAGGTGCCCCAAAGAGCATCCTGGTGGGAATTAAAGATGCTGGGGCTGCTCTGTGGTGGCATCACCCCCATGTGCAGACAGAAAAAAATGGGGGGGGAACCACCCCATCTCCATGGAGAGACAACGCTGTGGGAAAGCCACAATGGGACTGGGGAGAAACACCAATAAATTTAATATCTACGCTGTTTCCCTGGGGTCTGGGTGGAAGGGCTACCCCCCCACACACCCCAGACCCCCAAACAAGCACCCAACATGCAAACCATCCCCAACTACCGCTGGGAACATCCCATTCCTGTTGTCCCAACCCTAAAGCTGGGGTGAGTCCGGCTCAGCACCAGGGCGGGAGAGGCACAGGAAAGACAAAGGGAAACGTAATTTGACAGCTTGTCATCCATTTCAAAATTTCAACCCAAAAAAAGATGTTCTTCTGGTTTGGAACCAAAACAAACATGCTGGAGGTTTCTCCACACACTGCCAGCTCCAAGGGCCGAGCGGCGCTGCCGGGGGAAGCCGCTGCTGCTCTGAGAGCAGAGCTGTTCCCCCTCGGTTTCGGCTCCTGTTTGACATTTGGTGTTTATAAAAGTAGTACAGGGGGAGGGAAAAAATCATTAAATAAATAGATTTTTAGGAAAAAAGCCACTTGGAGATAAAAAGCAGCATCTCTGTGTTATGATGAGCCGCTTGCACTTGGCTTCCCCACATGGAAGAGCTAATGAGCCAAGTTTTGGTGCCCAGTGTTTCTGCAGGACCCCCCAACTCCTACTCGCCACCCCGAGCCCTCCCTGCTGCGCCCCAAGCTCCCCTTGAAACGCTCATAAAGGGGCTGTGCAGAAGCAGGAGAAGGGCAGCAGGGAAAGCAAAGGGGGAATAAACCCGCTGGGCTGTGTCAGGCTTCACTGGGCTTTCAAGGCCGGATCCTGGGGGTGCAGGAGGGATGATGCCCCCCAGGGCAGAGGCGCAGCAGCTTACACTGGGAGAGCAGCGAGCTGTGGCGTGGCAGGGCCCGTGGGGATCTCCGCGGAGTTGCCGGCAGCGAGGAGGAGGAGGAGGAGGAGGAGGAGGAGGAAGAGGAGGATGCCCGTGAGGAAGACGGCGAGGAAGGCAAGGGGCTGTATTTCCGGCTTCCGTTGAACATGTCTCTACAAACTAAAATGGATAACATGGAACTGAGGAGCATCGATGCAATGGCTGCAAACTTCCATACCTTCATCTTAGAGCAAGTCAGAACATTGAAACTCTGCAAAACAGGCAAAACAAATAGATCCTTATTACGCGGCCTTGGCCCGCGGCCCCCTCTGCCCTCCCCCGTCCCCATGGCTCGGGATGCCCCGTGGGACCACCAGCATCCCCTCAGCTCCAGCTCATCCCCTCCACCCACCTGAGACTGGCCCAGAGTTGTGATAAGGAAACTGAGGCACAGAGATATGGTGCAGCCCGGGGCTGCGCTGCGAAGGGGAGATTGGGCATGGTGGGCAAGGGCGGTTCGGGGCTGGTGGTGGCAATGGGGACAAGGCAGTGTCCTCATCTGATCCATCCCTGACAGCCTGGCTGGGCAGGGGGATATCCACCTCCCCTTGTGCTGCCTGGGCTTCCTCTCACTGGGGGCTGATACCACAGTGGGTGGCCGTGACCAAAGGACGGACAAACTCGTGCCACACCAGCCTGTGACATGGCACACCCCATCCTTGAGATGGGCAGAGCAGAGAGACCCCCCAGTCTATCGTCCTGCCTTTCCCCAGCATGGTTTGATGTCCTCATCCTTCCTTCAGCAAACCCCAAACCTGCTCCTACCCCCCGCTCACCAGGACCACATTGGCGAGCAGGATCACACCAGAGCCTGAATCCCTCCCCACCAGTGCAGCAACACAGCGATTCCATCAAAACCAGCCAAAATAACTAAAAACCCAAGGAAAAGCCCAAACAGAGCAGCTGGACCATCCTGATGTGGCTGTGATCCACGGTGGGACCCAGCACCTCGGCTCCATGGAGCATCCAGGCTTGCAGCCCAGCGTGAAAGAAATAAATCCCACTGGCATTTCCCTCTCAGGAGAGCTGGGCCCTCATCTTACACCACTCAATTCTCTCCATCCAAATTGACCCCATCTGCAGGGTCAATTGTAAAAATCCCCCCAGCTCCAATCTGGGAGGATTTTTCCAATTGACCCCGCAGCCAGGCAGGGCAGCTGGGAATTGGGTCCGTGGTCCCATCAATGGGCTGTCAGCCATTAAATCCCCATCAAAGACCAGCTCTGGGAAGCAGCACCGACTCCCAGCCACCTCCCAGCACCCTTTTTTATTTCAACTCCTTGCAGACTCCAAACATTTCTCCTTTTTAAATAAATTTTCCACATTAAGTGGGGGGGGGGAAGAAGGGAGAGAGAGAGAGAGAGGGAGAAGGAAAAGGAGGGAGGGGAAAAAGCCACCAGCCCCAGTTTAACAATATTTGCCAAAGAGAATTTAGCGGGGGGGGGGGAAATGTTTATTTAAAGATGGAATTTGACAGGTTCACTTTGAGTGTGACTGTAGAAAACAGCACGAAGGGCTGTGAACGCTGCCTCCCTGCCAGCATCCCTCAGCTTTACAGGATGCAGATAATTGCACATTAACTAACAGTAATTATATGCCCTGTAGGTTACAAGATAATTGTAGAACCCAGCCAGAGTCTAAATATTTTCAACTGGGCTATAAACAATGCCAAGCTAGAAAAAGAATAGTTTCACCATATAAGGAGGTAAGATCATGAAATCCTGCTGGGGTACAGAGCTGGCTGAGACACTGCGCCGATAAGCACCGGCAGCAAACCGTGTGCTGTGCAGGGGGCTCACAGCTGGGTGGGGAGTGGGAAGAGCCCAGGATGGGGAATGGAACCATCCCCATCCGCTGCTGCTTCTCCTACTGTGGTGTCTCGCTGTGGTGGGGAGGGTGATGGAGGCTGCTGGGAATAGGAGGCTGCTGGGTGATGGAGGCTGCTGGGTGATGGAGGCTGCTGGGAATAGGAGGCTGCTGGGTGATGGAGGCTGCTGGGTGATGGAGGCTGCCTGGCTGTTGGGATTAGGTGCCTCAAGTTTAGATTTCTCTCTCTCTGAGATAAGAGAAGGGGCAGGGAATGAGCAGGGAAAACCCTCGGTGGGATGGAAGGGCTCCCAGTGAGACAGCGGGGATGGGCACTGGGTGGTGAAGGGTTGAGCAGATTGCAGTTTGTTCCTGGACAGGTTGCAAGGTTTGGGGAGGGAAGGGCTGGGGAAGCCAGGGCAGGCTTGGGTGAAGCAGGTGGAGGGGTGGTTGGAGGTGGGGAAGGGCCTCTGCTTGTGGTGACGTGTGGGATGGCAGTGGTTGGCTGTCCAGGAGGATATTTTGGGAGGTGAATATGTATGTGGGGCAACAGGCTCACACAGGGAGCAGAGCTCAACCTCCATCATCATGTCTGTGGGGGGGCTCAGCACCCATCTCCCCATGCTAGGGGGACAAAGGGACACAGCATGGTTGCATCACTCAATCCATCCACCTGGGAAGAGGTCTGGGCCATGCTGAGCTCCCACAGGAACAGGGACCAAACCTCCACACCTCGAGTGTCTGCTGGCAGCGGTGACAAGCTGCCCAGGGCCACTGCTCACAGCTGGGGCTGGAAGGGACCTTTCCAGGTCACCTACTCCAACCTCCTGCCATGGGCAGGGATGTCTTCAACTCCATCAGGTCACTCAGAGCCCCGTCCAACCTGACTGGATCTGGAAAACTGCCTGTTAAAGCCACACAGGTGGCTTGTCCCTCTTGCTCAAAGCCATTTCCCAAGAAGAGTGCAGTGCATGGGTGGGGATGAGGTGGTGGGGCCAAAATGCTGGGTGGTGTGGGACAAGGATGCTCCAGCTCTGCCTCCTCTTTCTGGAGGGGATGGAGGAACCCTGCAAACCCCAGCTTCGGGGTGCTGCAAGGGCTGTAGGTGCAAAAATATGGGTGTGAGAGTGTGCCAAGGGACTGACAGGGCACGTGGGGGGCAGGACAGCTCACAGAGGGGTGCAGTCTCACCCAAGGATGCCTGGCCCTCACGTCACCTCCTCTGCCAGCACCGAAATCCATCTTTTTACAGGGTGAACAGGCACGTGCTGCTGCCCCTGGCACCCTGCTCAGCTCTTACTGTGTCACTGGGAGCCAAAACCCACGGAGCCATCACAGCTCCAGGAGTCAGCCCCTGCCTCTGCCTTTGCTCCAGCCCAAAATGCATCCCCCAAAGCCACACCACAGCCATATGTGGGGCTGTGCCCCGGCTCTGATGTGAGGGGGCTTTGGGGCTGAGCCCTGGCAGGGTTTGGGTGCTCAGAGCCACGTTCCGGCCCAGGGAGGGACATGGAGATCCTCTTCAGTTTAATGAAAGGCAAAGCTTGTGCTCAGCTTTGGAGAACAGCCTGAAAACTCCCTATTTTCCTGCATTCTCCTGATAATCCACTAATGTGATCACCACTTTCCAGCCACACCGTGCCTGCTGCCAAGTGGGAAACTCAATCCTGTAGGAGAAGACCATTCCCTGACAGACAGCCCCAAAACCAGCTCTGGTTTGCCAAGCCCAGTGCTAAAACCACTGCAGCACAAAGCCTTCAGCTCCAGCATCCTCCTCTGCCCATCACCTGTCTCGCTCTTATCCCGGCTGCCTCCAGCTCCTGCCAGGGCTCACTGCTTCCCAGGCAGAGGGAAAAAACCCTACTTCATGTCCTGAAGAATTTGAAATCTTAAGGAAAAACAACAAATACCAGCAGAGTCAACTCCCAGCGCTCAGGCTGGAAGGAACGAGCTGATTATCTTGGCTTCCCCCTCCCCTGCTGCTGCAGACCCTCCCCAAAACCCTCCACGAGCTCCTCACACCTCTCATCTTTATTTTCAAAGGCCATCCAACCCCAAACCCACCCCACAGCCTCAAGAAAACTTTTCCAAGGCTTGTTTGCTCTCACTATTCAGCAAAAAAAACCCCAAAGGTCAAATCAATTGAGCCACATTTCTATTTTCCTTCCCTTCAGCTCCCGCGTGGCGGCATTTCCGCCGCCTTTCCCTGCGGAATCGGACAGCAGAATCCCCTCCCCGCATCACTCTGTGTTGCTCAGACTTCTCTCACTTTTCAGCCTCTGTTTCTCTCACAGCATTTTTTAAGCAATTCCCAATGTTTTTCTAAGCAATTCCCATTTTCCTAAGCAATTCCCAATTTTTTTTCCTAGGCAGTTACCCATTTTTTCCTAAGCAATTCCCATTTTTTTCCTAAGCAATTCCCAATTTTTTTTCTAAGCAATTCCCCTTTTTTTCTAAACAATTCCCATTTTTTCCCTAAGCAATTCCCAATTTTTCCTAAGCAATTCCCCTTTTTTCTAAACAATTCCCCTTTTTTCCTAAGCAATTCCCATTTTTTTCCCTAAGCAATTCCCATTTTTTCCTAAGCATTTCCCAAATTCTTTCTTTTCCTTTTTCCCTTTTTTTTCCTAAGCAATTCCCAATCTTTTTAAAGCCCACTCTCACGATTCCCTTTCCAATATCCACTGACTCCTCCAACCCTCAGCTCCTGGAGTCACGAGATGAGGGGAGAGAGAAGCAGAGATTTATCCCAATTTTAACCCCAAACCCTCCTTGCTCAAGTGAGAGGGAAGCCACACAAAAACTTTCCCTCCTGACATTTGGAAGCCCAGAAAGCAGAGAACCCAGAAGACATTATAATCTAAGTGTGTCATAAATTTTCAGTCGATTCATGCTTCCGGGCATTGATTCATTCTTCTCAAGCTCTCAGCCTCAGCCACGCCGCAAGAATGGATGAGGCCACGGAGTGGCCGAGGCTTTTTTGGCAAGGGGAACCACTTGGAAAGAGGAACGCCTTGACGGGACATCAGAGAGAGCTTCCACCTGCCATACACTGTTTATTTTAGTGCCTTACATGGGAGCCAAGCTGCTTTGAAATCCCGGCTCCTCATGACTCACCCTGAAGGAATTAAACAATTTCCATCCAGGCTCACGGCAGAGCAGCTCTGGGGGCTGCTGAAAAGCGGCTTCTCCAGCAGCAGCCGCCGGCTCAAAGCTTGGTCCTGCTTGGAGAATGGTTGGCCAGTCCCAGAATGGATGGGGGTGGTGGAGATACAGCCCGGGCAGGCTGTCCCCAAAACGTATTGCAAGGTTCCGGTGTGGGTTTTGGGGGGGAACTGGACCACTTCCCAAGAGCATCGGTGTGTCTGAACCCCCACCGCCCTGACTGGGTGGATGCAGCAGCAACCGCCAGCTCAAAGCTTGGTCCTGCTTGGAGAGTGGTTGGCCAGTCCCAGAATGGATGGGGGTGGTGGAGATACAGCCTGGGCAGGGCTGTCCTCAAAATGTATTGCAAGCTTCTGATGTGGTTTTGGGGGAGGAATTGGACCCCCTTCTCAAGAGCATCAGTGTGTCTGACCCCCTCATCCTCCTAACTGGGTGGATGCAGCAGCAACCACCAGCAACCACCGGCTCAAAGCTTGGTCCTGCTTGGAGAACGGTCGGCCAGTCCCAGAGTGGATGGGGGTGGTGGGGATACAGCCTGGGCAGGCTGTCCCCAAAACATATCACAAGCTACTGACGTGGGTTTTGGGGGGAATTGGACCCTCTTCCCAAGAGCATCATTGTGTCTGACCCCCTCACCCTCCCGATTGGGTGGAAGCTGCTCTGAGAGCACCAGAGTCCGCAGCGGGACAGCCAATGGCCCGGGGTTGGACCAGCCCCCAAAGTGGCAGAACTGGCCCCAAAACCAGGAGTGTTGGAAGGAAAAAAGGCCCCAAACCCTGATCTGAGTTGAACTGTTGGATTTCCCTGCTCTTTTTGACAGTAAGTAGGTGCATAAAGAAGGGGAAGACAGACAATGTTCCCATCTCCAGCTCTGCTCTGGGGACATGGAGTGCCACCACCTCATCCCCTCGGTGGGGACATGGGCAGTGTCACCCGTGTCCTCACCAGTGGCTCTCCCACCCCAGTACAGCCCCACACTTTGGATGCCAAAACCAGTGCCAGCCACAGCGCATCCCCCAGCCCCCCGCCGCGTTGGCTTGTCCCCGCGCCGCCGCCTTCCCCTCCCCGGCTCTTCCCCTGTAAACAAAACCAGAGCCGAGCGCAGGACACATGGTTCTGCTTTGCCTAAGTGAAAACCAGCCCAACGTGAGAAGCTCCAAAGCTCCTCCCCCAGCCCCAGCTCCCCCCAGACCCTCCCAAGGGCCGACTGCAAACGAGCCAGACCCTCATCCCTGCGCTCCCCGCTGCAGCCCGGTTCCTCTGGGAGAGACTTTTGGGGTGACCACCAAAGCCCATCCTGGCTGCAGCTGCTCAGCACGAGCCAGCGATGAAACAGCAGCAGGGGAGATGGTCCCAGACCCAAAGGATGGTGGAGGGGGAGCAGGGAGCCCCTCAGCTGAACACCAACCATCGGCACGTCGTGCCGTTCCCACGCTGACATGACATTTACATTCAGGCTGAATTACAGTGGGTTTGGTTTACAGCTCTCCAAACAGCTGGAGGGAACAACACCCCAACAAACCAAATCTCACAACCCCCCCCCCCCCATCATCACGACAAAATAATAAGAACAGAAAGTCCCAGCTGAAGGGCTCTGCGAGGGGCACGTGCACCCGGCGGTGCCGCGGGTGATGCTGGAGCGATGGCTGCACCACACTTCAGGCCTGGCTGGAGCAAGATGTTGTGTTGAGCAGCAAGGTTGGGGTGCAGCTTTCCAGCCCTGCTGAGCTGAGCCTGGGTACGTGCTGTCAGACAGAGTGGCCGTGCTCTTGGCCCCATCTGTGTTCCCACCGCTTCCCTCGTGCTGAATTTTGGGGAGCCCAGCCAGCCCAAAGGCTGAGTGCTGGAGATTTTGGGTGTGTTAATTCATCTGTGCTGTACACACATCCCACATCTCTGGGTACCTCCAGCAACGTGCCTCACCAAAGGGCATCTCATCTCCTCTGTGTGGGCCATAGAGCTGGGGGTGAGTGGGCACAGGACCCCCACACAGCCCCCATGAGAGCCAGAGCCCCACACCAAGGAGGATGTGCCCTGTCCTGCATCCCTGAGCTGGGCAGCCCTTGGCACCGGTGGGAGCTGAGTAGATGCTGCTGGCAGGAGGGTGTGGGAGCTTTTCCAGGAGGGATGGAGCACAGGGAGAAAAATCCCCATCTGGGGCACCTCAAAGCATGTGGAGGGGGACAGCACCCTGCCACCCTGAGCCACACCAGCTTTCACAGCCAGAAGACAAAATCTCTGGGATGCAAACCCAGTCAGTGCCCTGTGCAACACCAGACACTGGTCCCCACCGGTACCCCCAAGCCAGAAATCCCGGGGGCCGTAACCTGCTTGCCTTCCCCCACCCCCTGCAGCAGAGCCAGCCCTACACAGACCCATTTTGGGGCTGGACTCCCCCAAGGAGCCCTCAAGAGCTGGATGCTGGGATGGTGCCAGCAATCTGCTCACCTCCCATCCCTCCCGCAGGATCTCTGCTCTCACTGCCCTGTGTGCATCCTAGCACTATGTGGGGCTGTGGGGCAGCAGGCAGACCCGTGGGATGCATCCATGCCTGGGAAGGCAGCACTGGCACCTTTGGTTCCTTCCCCAAAGGTCCCACATGGGGTTTCATATCATTAATTAACAGGGGATAGGCAGCGGGCGCCTGGCAGGGAGGAATCCTGCTGCAGACACGGCCCCGAGCGTGGCAGCGCGGTGGTGTCTGTGGTGATGTCTGTGGTGATGTCTGTGGTGATGCTCTGCCATGTTCCACCATGGGGCCAGCTCAGCAAAATAAAGACCCTGCTTTCCCTCCAGCATCAGCTGCCCCCATCTCCCACCCTGCCCATTCCATCCCAGCTGCTCTCTCCATCGCTCGCCGGGGCGCAACAGAGGCGGATACGTGGCTGCAATATAAATCAGCATTCAAAAGAAGACAGAAAAGGCAGTTTAAATGCAGCTCATTGCAGTGCTCACCCTGCCCAGCCAGACTGGGGCACCCAGGCAGGGTCTGCACGGTGGTCCAGGGGCACCCAGCTGAGACCTGCACCCCCAGGATCCCTCAGCACCTCCCAGTTCTGAATAAAACATCACATTTTGGGGATTTCTATTCATCCTCCTGGGTAAATAAATCAGTCAGAGTGTTTAAAAATCTTAGTGGGTGTGGGCAGTGTGATGCTCAGCCTGCGGTGGTCTCCAACCCATGATGGTCCCCAGCCCAGGATGGTCCCCAGCACAGGATGGTCCCCAGCACAGGATGGTCTCCAGCACAGGATGATCCCCAGCACAGGATGGTCCCCAGCACAGGATGGTCTCCAGCCCAGGATGGTCTCCAGCCCAGGATGGTCCCCAGCCCAGGATGGTCCCCAGCCTAGGATGGTCCCCAGCACAGGATGGTCCCCAGCACAGGATGGTCCCCAGCCCAGCAGCAACACATCCCTGCAGACCCTGCCGAGATCTGACAGCTCTGCCAAGGTCAGCAGGGCTGCAGCAGCCCAAAAACCTCTCCAGACTGATCCAGCCGGTTCTGAGCAGCAGCGAGAGCCGCCCTTTCTGATAAGAGATCAGTAATTAGAGATAAAATTAAGATAAAAAGCTTCAGGATGCTATTGCTCGGTGTTAGCTGGAGCAGAGCGGGGCTCGGGGCGAAATAATGCTGGAACAGGGAGCAAGGTGGGAATAAGAACTGCAAACCTCCCCCCCAACCCACTGATGCAGCCAAATCCCTGTGGAAACGGCCACTGCCTGATGGGCAGAGAAAATAAAAGGTATTGTCTGCCCCAAACCAGGATGGGTTCTGTAGCTGGGATAATTCCAGCTAAAAACCCCAGCACCAGGCACCCATGGGTGCTGGGGTGCTGGCAAAGGGCACTGCATATCCTGCAGCTTTATCTGCCACCATAATAATATGTATAATATATAATATATAAAAAATAGTATAATAATGGTAATTATATTTTATAATATACTGTAATAGATAATATATTGTTTGTATAATATATAAAATACATATTGTACATATGAGAATATTTAAATTATTATCACATCATTATACTTCTTAAATGTGTAAATATTTAATATTTAAATGGCATTATTAAATATTAAATAATAATAAATTGTTCTCGATATGAAGGAATTCTGTATAATATATAATAAATAGTATAAGAATGGTAATTATATTTTATAATATACTATAATATATAGTATATTGTTTGTATAATATATAAAATACATATTGTACATATGAGAATATTTAAATTATCACATCATTATACTTCTTAAATGTGTAAATATTTAATATTTAAATGGCATTATTAAATATTAAATAATAATAAATTGTTCTCGATATGAAGGAATTCTGTATAATATATAATAAATAGTATAAGAATGGTAATTATATTTTATAATATACTGTAATATATAGTATATTGTTTGTATAATATATAAAATACATATTGTACATATGAGAATATTTAAATTATCACATCATTATACTTATTAAATGTGTAAATATTTAATATTTAAATGGCATTATTAAATATTAAATAATAATAAATTGTTCTTGATATGAAGGAATTCTGTATAATATATAATAAATAGTATAAGAATGGTAATTATATTTTATAATATACTGTAATAGATAATATATTGTTTGTATAATATATAAAATATCTTTTCAATTATATATTATTATATAATATATATTATATACTATATATTATATGGTCTAAAAGATATAATGTATGTGATATATAAATGTATAAAATATATAAATTATGATATATAAATAATTAAAATATAGAAATTATATAAAATCTATAAATTATATAAATATATAAATGAGATAAATTAGATAAATAATGTATTATAGAATATTATTTATTTCATTTATTATTATATTTATTATTATACTTTATTATATATTTAATTTATTCTTTATACTTTTCTATTAAATAATATATATTATATACTATGTATTATTTATTGTTGTTGCTGTTATTATTCCTCCAGCCCCAAATCCCCTCTCCCCCCAATGCCAAAACCAAACATCAACTTACTTTTTCTCAGCGAGAAACCACTGCCCCCCCCCCCCCAGCCTCACCCCCCCCCAAATCACCCTGCGATGCCAAAAAGGGCCGGTTTGTCAGAGGAAACTAATTACTGTGGCTTGTTTGAACAATCCCAGCGCCTGGGGAAATAGGGTTAAAAGCTTAAATTTTGGCAGCGAGCTGGAGCCCAGGCCCCAGATGTGCTTTCCTCTGGGCCGGTTTCGACACCGTTGGTATCTGAGAACTGCTGCGGGTTCACTGGGGGCAAACAAAAATAAGCCTCTCCTTTTTTTGCTCCCCCCCCCCAAGAAAGGAAAAGCCCCTCGGTGGGATCCAGGAGGGAAAAGCAGGACAGAGGCAGGAGGGCTGGGATAAAAGCATCCCCCCTCCTCCCACGCAGAGGCTTTGGCTGCTTTCGCCTTCTGTTTCGCAGGGTTTTCCTTCTTTGTGGATCTGGCCAGGGTGATGGCATGTTCCCCTCCCAACCCTTCCAAATTCCTGAGAGAGGGGGGGTCACTGTGCCACAGCGTGCCTCAGTTTCCCCTCTGCTAAAAACACCCTTGGAGCACGACAGCCCCTGAAGGGCTCCATGGGTTAGTCCCTGATTTTCCAGGGCACACACACGTTTCTCCAGAGTGGAACCTTCAGCTCCCACCCTAACAACTCCCAGGAGAAACACGGGTCAGATCCTGCCCTAACCCAGCATCCCTGGACAGGCTGAGCCAGAAACGAGCCGCGCTGGGGGCAGGAGGGGGGGAGTTACAGCCCCCCAGTTCCCCGCAAGGGAACTGCACCCATCTGCATCCCTCCCCAGCACCCTGAGCCAGAGGCACAGGCGATGCCAGTGCCACCTCCAGCCTGGCAGTGGGAATCCCCTGGCTCTCTTCTCCTCTCCTCTCCTCTCCTCTCCTCTCCTCTCCTCTCCTCTCCTCTCCTCTCCTCTCCTCTCCTCTCCTCTCCTCTCCTCTCCTCTCCTCTCCTCTCCTCTCCTCTCCTCTCCTCTCCTCTCCTCTCCTCTCCTCTCCGTCTCCTCTCCCCTCCCCTCTCCCCTCTTCCTCTCCTCTCCCCTCTTCCTCCCCTCCCCTCTCCTCCCCTCCCCTCTTCCTCCCCTCCCCTCTTCCTCCCTTCCCCTCTTCCTCTCCTCTCCTCTCCTCTCCTCTCCTCTCCTCTCCTCTCCCTCTCCTCTCCCCTCCCCTCTCCCCTCTTCTCTCCTCTCCCCTCTTCCTCCCCTCCCCTCTCCTCCCCTCCCCTCTTCCTCCCCTCCCCTCTTCCTCCCCTCCCCTCCCCTCCCCTCCCCTCCCCTCCCCTCCCCCTCCCCTCCCCTCCCCTCCCCTCTCCCTCTCCTCTCCTCTCCTCTCCTCTCCTCTCCTCTCTCCTCTCCTCTCCTCTCCTCTCCTCTCCTCCCCTCCCCTCCCCTCCCCTCCCCTCTCCTCTCCTCTCCTCCCCTCCCCTCCCCTCTCCTCCCCTCCCCTCCCCTCCCCTCCCCTCCCCTCCCCTCTCCTCTCCTCCCCTCCCCTCTCCTCTCCCCTCCTCACATTTAATTTCTCCTTGCCCAGAAGGAGCTGGCTTGTCACGGTGCCTGCTGGGGATTACGGCGCTTTGCTGAGGGCAGAGGGACCCGGGAGAGGTTTGCAAATCCAATTTGCACTAAACCTTTCCAGTGGGTTTTGGATGGAGCACAGACTAATATCCCATTAGCATTTACTGTCCAACTCCAGCAGCAACTGCCGACAGATTGAACCACTTAGTGCTGCTCTGGAGCGAGCTAATGAGGAATTCCTCCCGACACAGCGACAGCAGTGGACTGGGAATGGAGATTTTCATAGAATCACACACTGGTTTGGGTTGGAAGGGACCTTAAAGACCATCTAGTTCCAACCCAAGATGCAGGGACATCTTGCAGGAGACCAGGGTGCTCAAAGCCCCATCCAAATTGGCCTTGAACCCTGTGCCAGGGCCTTCCCACCATCACAGTAAGGAAGTTTCATCTTGGGTCTAATCTAAATTTGCCCTAGAGTAGAATCTTTAAGGTTGGAAAAGACCTCAAAGATCATCAAGTCCAACCATCAGCCCAACACCATCATGTCAACTAAGCCATGTCCTGGAGTGTCACATCTACATGTGTTTTGAACCCCTCCAGGGATGGTGACTCCACCACCTCTCTGGGCAGCCTGGTCCAACATCTGATCACTGCCCTTACCTGCCCACGTCCCCCAGTTCCAGCTCACATCCGAATGAGCTCATGGATAAGCATGCAGGATTGCTCTCCCTGCCCCCAGCTGACGTGGTGTGCTCCATGCTGCCCAAAATGTTCCCTGCCATCGGAGCATCGCTGCCCAAATCCTGCAGAGGAGCTGACACCAGCAGTGGGGTGAGAGCAGGACCACAGGACGATGCAGGCGGTGACCACTGACCCCTCTTCTGGGAGTTTTCTGGGAGTTTACCACCTTTCCCATCCCCACACCATCAGTGGGACCTGCTGGTGCTGCCCAGGGCACTGGGACATTGAAGGAAGCGCTGCTGGAAGGTAACAGTGTGGCTGAGGAAGAGCTCCAGCAAGGAGATGGATCGCTGGGCATCTCCTGTCCTGCTGCCTGCCCTGCATCCTGCTGGCATCTGATGGGCCTCAAACCTGCTCCTGGAGATGGGGGGGGGGGGGAGCCAGACCCCTCTTCCCCCCTCATCAGTCCAATGCCAGCGTGAGGGCAGTCACCTTCCTCAGCCGGGGGGATCCTGTGCAGGCAACGCTTCATGACAGCCAGGCATCACCATCCCTCCCTGCTGGAACAGTCTGCACCCAAATCCTGGCTGGGTCCTGCCAGCCTCTGCTTTTCCCCCCACCCAACCACCCTTGGACACTGAACACGCACACATCAGCATGTGTCCCTCCGTGTCCCCGGGTTTGGGGCAGTGACGCGATGTCACCAGCTCAGCATCGCTGCCAGCGGCTGCTTCCCACATCCTCCTGCCACATGCAGCAGCTCTGCCGCTGGCACCGTCCCTCCCAGATGGCTCCACAGAGCTGCTAAACCTCAAAAATGTGCTCTTAATAAGCCAGCACCACTTAATGAAGGCTGCAGCTGCCCTGGTAAATCAGAGGAGAGCCTTTCCTCAGGGACACCCTGGAAGGATGGGACTGGAGTCCCTGGGTGGGATGCAGCACCTGCTTGAAGGGATGGGGATGTTTTGGTTCGGACCCAAGGTTTTGGTCCCCTCATGTTGCACAAGGACATGGCATCCCAGCTGGGAAGGCAGCAGAGAGGGAAAACCCCAGGGAGAACCCAAAAGGCCGCTCCAGCACCTTGCTGGGACCATCCCCATCTGCTGGCTGCAGCCCAGAGCTGCTTGGGGACCACGACCACTGGGATGGACCCCAGGAGAAGGGGGATTTTCAGCTCACAGCCCTGCTTTCAGCAGCACAGGGGTGAGCCAACCCTTCTCCGCAGCACAAGGCCACCCAGGGCAGCAGGACTGGGGGGTCTGCCCCATTTTACAGCGCCAAGAGGTCCTCAGCCACCATCAGCCATCACCAAGTCCAACAGCCCTGGTGTTTTATAGGCAAGGGTCAGGGAGCAACAACAGCCAGCAATAAATACACAGCGTGCTCCCAGCCAGCCCCAGCACAGCCAAAACCAACATTATTAGAGGCAAAAAAAGCCACCACGAGCTCGCAGAAGCCTGCGGCCTGCTCAGCGACGCGAGTGCTCCGCGCTCGGGCAAGCGGCTGGGCCGTCGCGAGGCAGGCCCAAGGCCGCAGAGCCGGGCCGAAAGCAGTTCTCACCCCCAAGACTCAACCTGAAGCTGCCATGGCCTTGAGATGGGAGGGGTAGAGGGCTGCCAGCCCTCCTCAGCCCCTGACAATGCCCCTTTGCTCTATTCACTGTCCCCCTCTAAATCTCAGCCTGTTTCCTTGCTTTAAACAGGCCTCAGGAAGCAGCAATCCTTTCGTTCCTCCAGGACACACTTTGTCTCCCTTGGAAGGATTAGGAGTGGGCTCACAATCACCTCATCCCTGCCACTATCTGGAAAAACACGAGCCAAGGGGAAATCAGGGGGTCCCTAAAGCTGCTGCCCACATTAGAGTAAACCCTGCTCACAGGTGATCTTTGTGCTCAGCGCTGGGCATCACCCAGGAGAGCTCAGGGATGGGACTTATCACCCTGCCCCAGCACTGTGCAGAAAAGCTGCTGAAATAGAGGAAAATGCAATTCCTGCCCTGGATTATTGCAGCTTGGGAGTGATGCTAAAGGAGGAATTTCCCCCTCTTGGGACTTCTCCTTGTGTGCTGGGGCAATCCAGAGCTACCAGCACCTCGGAGCGCTGCCTTCCCTGCCAGGCAGGGCTGCCCTGCCTCTGTCCTCACAGCCACAGTTCATCCCCTGGAAAAAGTTCAAAGGGAACGTTTTCTGCTGGAAAAAAAAAAAATTCAAATAAATGTGGTTCCATCAAAACCAAAACACTTGAGGAACCAGCACTGATGGGACTGACATTTCTTATGAAGGGACTGAGAAGCCGGCGACACGGCCTTTGAACGGCTGTGGGAGGAAATGCTTTCTCCTCCTTGCTGAAGAGCAACGTGGTGGCAAAGAGATTGTTTCAATTTAGCTCCTTTGGCTGTGGAGTTCCAAAGTGAGCCCGTTTCGGGTTTCGTGAGGACGAAGAAGCGATGGGAAGAAAACTGCTTGTGGCATTTCCCTTCCCAGGGCGATCGCAGAGGGGGTTGGTTCGTTCCTGCGCTCTCAGGATGCTCCTTCACATGAGAGCATCTCTCTGCACCATGCCCAGCACAAGCAGGAGGGAAAACTTTGGGTTTCTCTTCCTCTCCTTCAAGTTTAATGGGGAAAGATGATTCCAAAGTGGCCAAATCCCAGAAAAAAAGCTGGGATGGGTGGGATGTCTCCAGTCTTCCCAACCAACGATGGAGCTGGAGCTCACCGTGACCGAGGGACTGGTGTGGCCCATGGTTGCATTGCTGTGCTCATGGGATGCCAAGTGCTCCCTGCCACAATGGGAGGGAGCCATCAGCTGGTACCCAGATCCTGATCCCCTCCATACACACACTGGGAGCCACTGGAGCAGGACCACGTGCTGCTGCCCTGGCTGGGCTTAGCGATGGTCCTGGAAGTTGCCTTGTGCACATGTGCTTTAGCTTAAACCAGCAATGAAATTGCCTGAGGCACTGGGGCAGGGGGGAACCCACATCAGTGAAGCACACACCAGTCCTGAGCTGTGCTACTGCACCTCCTGCAACAGGGGCCCCCTCCTCTCAGCATCCCCCCACCCCGGGGCTGAGCCTCAGCCCTGCTGGGTACCCTGAGATGCTAGGTAGGAAGGGGCTGCCATCGACAGGCAGCTGTCAGCTCTTTGTGACCGCCCCCCATCCCAAGCCCACCCCTGCATGGGCACGGTGTGGCTCAGCACGGCGCAGGATGGGGCTCTGCTGGGTGGGAAGCTGAATGCCAGCACGCTGGGGACAGCCAAGGTGACTGTTTGGAGCCACATAAAAGGTACCTTGACCTCAAAAAGTGGATACTGCAAATCTGAGATCCTCCCCCACAGTCCCCCAAAGGTGGAAATCAACCTTAGAAGCAAGGCCTGGAGCCCCAGAGCCTGGCACAGCCATAGGAGAGCAGCCCAACCGCAGCCTTAGCCGGAGATTTCATTGGGAAAGCAGGGAGGTGGCCGAGTGGAGAGCTGTGATTCACGTCTGCACCATGGGAGGGCACCCAGTGCAGCCGCAGCCAGGCCTGCTCCATCACCCAGGACCACCCTGCCCACCCAGGGGTGCCCACTTCCCAGCGGGAGGGGACACCGATGCAGTGCCAGGACCTGAACGTGTCCCTCCAGTCCCTGTCACAGCAGCTCCTCTAATTTACAGCCCAGGGGCTGGGTGCCACAAGGTCTGGAAGGTGCTGGGCTCTCAGGCTTGCAAACCCGGAGGAGCCTGGCCCTGACACCACATCCTGCTGCAAAGCAGCTGCAGAGTGATTGCAAAGCAGGAGGGAGGCAGCCTGGCATCCCCGGGGTGCCTGCAGCTGGCACAGGGGTGCCCTGCACCTCCTCACTGCTCCTTCCTCCCACAGAGACATGAGCTGGACCAGGACTGAGCAAGAACACCGAGATCCATCGCTATTGAAAAATGTGAGATGCAGAAACAGGGGAAAGTCTTGTTTCCAAACAGCCCCCTCCAGCCCAGCCCAGCCCAGGCCAGCACTGCCCAGCCCAGGTGGGGATGGGGCTGCAGGTGCAGGATGAGCCCTCAGCCCGCTGCCTGGCAGCTGTGTGGTCCCACTGAGGATGCTCACACCAGGGTCACACCACAGCCCAGAGCAAATCTCAGGCACAGCGTCTCCAGCTCTGCTTTGCCACTGGGACCCAGTGGGTGTTGCAGAGGGTAGATTTGCATCTGAACCAGAGGCACAGCTAAAACCAGCAAATAAAACCCAAGAAACAAGCGCTCAAGCCTCCTAAAACCTTGCAGAGAGATCTCCCCTCCCTCTTCCCAGCTTGATTCCTCTGCCCTCTGTCACGCAGCATCTGAGCTGCCTCTGCCATTAAACCTAGGAGCACCCACGGATGTGGAAGCCTGAATTTGGGATCCACAGCTGATCCCACCTTCAGACCTGCAACTCCCAACACACACCCACGACTCACACACCCCTTCCAACAGCCAGCAGCCCCCCTCTCCCGCTGCGACAAACCATGCCCTCGACCCAGAGCCTAATTGTGGGTTGGCTCCCAAAGCGACCGTAGGATTTAAATCAGTGCTGGCTACAAGCTACCATATATGTGCAATAAAGACATCCGAGGTCTAGGTTGTTTTTTTTAAAGCCTTCATACAGAGTAGGAAATTCCCTCCCTTGACGCCGGGGTGAGATTCGCCTCCCAGCCCCTGCTGAGCTCTGGATATATTATTACCACAGCTCGGCGGCGGCCGAAAGCCGGCGGCTGGAGCCAGGAGAAGGTGACGGGGTTGCAGATGCAGGCAGAGCCCGGCCACAGATCCTTCCGTTTCTTAAACTAATATTTAGACAGCACGCATTTTCTGTCGTGCCCCCCCCACCCCCCCTCCCTCCTTCTCCCGTGAACAAACTGCACCCTGAGCCGTCCCGAGCCCTGTTTGTGTTCCTGCGTGGCGGGACGGTCTCCAAGTATGAAGCAAACTCCTTCGGCAGCAGCAAAGGCCGCCCCGACACCGAGCCCGGGGCCGGATCCTGCCGCCTCTGCCCTCTCCTCGCATCCTCCAGGGAAGCGCACGGGAGCCCGGTGAGCCCCGGCTGCGGGGTGACAGCACCGGGCACCCCCCCACACCACCACCACCACCCTGCCCCGCCAGCCCGGGCTCGGACGGGACGCGCAGCCCCAGGCTGGGGGGGGGAGATAAAAATAAACCAGCCAAAACCGGGACCGGGCACCTTGGGGGAAAGAGGCTCCACCGGGACCCCAGGAGCTGCCCCCCACCCCCCCGCCCCCGGCCCCGCACCGCCGGGCGATGGGCAGGATCCGAACCGGGCGCGGGCAGGTGCTCGGGGCCGCCGCTCCCGGGCCGGGGCTGCCCGCGGGGCTTACCTGGACGCCGGGCCGGTGCTCGGCGCTCAGCGGCGGCTCCGTGCCGGGGCCGGGACACGCGTGGGGCCGGGGGCCGCCATGGGCGAGAGGCGGAGGCTCGGGTCGGGCTCGGCTCGGCGCGGCTGGAGCACGGCTCGGCTCGGCTCGGCTCGGCGGGGGGGGCTCGGCCACCGCCTCCTCCCCGCGGCGGGGGGCGGGTTTGGAGCGGCCCGGTTCCCCCGCCCCGCCCGGCCCCGACTCCGCCCGGTCCCGAGCCGGGCCGCGCTCCGGTGCCGCTGCCGGTCCCGGTGCAGCCCCGCCCCGTCCCAGGCCCGCCCGGTGCCGCTGTTCTCCCGCAGCCGGGCGCGTCCGCGGCTCCCCCGGAGGAGCCACCGGCCGCTTCTCGCAGCGGAGCCGGCGGGGCCTGCCCGGTCCCTCCCCGCCCCGCCCCGCCCGGGCGCAGCCAGACGCTCCGGTCCTGCTCCCCGCATCGCCCCAGCTCCCTGCCCCCGGGTCCCCGGGGCTGCCCCTGGAGCCGGTGCCCGAGCCCCGGTCCGCGGGAGGGGGGTGGTAGTGCGGGCTGGGGGCTTCAACCGCCGGGGAGGCACCGACCGCGCTGCGGGCAGCGATCAGCCCGGTGCCCAGCTATCCCCTGGCTGCGGTGCCCAACTGCCCCCTGGCTGTGGTCCCCAAGGCCCCGGCTGCATCCCTGCCACCTTCCTTGGGCATCACTGGGGCTCAGCAGAGACACGCTGTGACTGTGAAGAGCTCTGAGGCACAATAAACCATCCAGCACCAGGACTTCTCCCATTCCAGCTTTGCAGACCGAGGACACGCTGAGAGCAGGGCAGGGTCACTGCTCAGGTGTGGGACAGGCTGATGGCACATGGAACAAGCTGTCTAGAGAAGAGGGATGCTCCTGCACTGAGAGGCCCAAGCTGTTGGGTTGGATTCACACATGGTGCCCTCAGCTGGTGCCCAAACATCCCCTGGCTGCGGTCCCCAAAGCCCTGGCAGCATCCCTGCCACCTTCCTTGGGCATCACTGGAGTCACCTCCAACGGGACTCACCCGCTTTGCCTGGTCCAATCAATCCCCACTCAAACCTGGGTGCATCCAGGGAAACTAAAACTTTGTGGTTTACATCGGTCAAAGCTCAAAATCCCAGGAGCACATCACATTCCCCCAAAGATCCTTATTAAATTACACTTTATCAGTGAAAAACTACTGCTCTTCATGTGCAAAGGGGTTTATTTTCCTGCTGTAGCACTTGAGCTCATCCCAAAGGATTCTTTTCTCTTGGTTTGCAGAGGAGAAAGAAAGTTTGGAGCAGCCCAGAGATGCTGCATCCCTGCAATTCATCTTGGCCATGCAGGGCTCAAGCAGGGTTGGGGACAATGAGGGATGGGGGTGACAAACAGCCAAGCTCCCAGCTCCTGGCTCTGGCTGCAGTGATGCTCTGATAAGGCAAATTATTTCTAATAATAAATAAATGCAGGTCAGCTATCCAGAGAGTAATGTTGAGGAATTTAAATCCCACAAGAAACAACTTTTAATTGAAGGCAAACCTTGGCCACCTCAGCAAAACCAGAGGGCAGTTGCCCTGTAGGGGGGACACCAAACCCCTTGGTGGGAAGGGCTGTGGCAGCACCCACAGCTGATGCTTGTCCACCTCAGGGCCTTGGCAGGGATGCTCAAAAAGAGCCAGGGAGGTCTCTCCTCTTCATCTCTTCCACTTGCCAGCTGTCTCTGAAGGGGATAAAGACTCCCCCAGCCTCATTCACCCCCATATCCTCACCCTAGGGCCAGTGGGACTGGTTTCAGTAAGCCCATCGCTCCCCTGGCTCCTTGCAGTCACCTCAGGGGTGGCCACAGAGAAGGACTTTCATTTACAATGGAGAGTATCTTTGCTCCTTCTCGTGGGCATGGTTAGAAACAAGACAGTTCCAGTCCTTTTCCTGCCCTGACATCATTACTCTTCAGAGTTAACAGCCAGCTCATGGGCTCAGACAGCTCCTACCCCTCAGTGCTCTCACAGCCCCTTTGTGTGCACCAGTGGGTGTCGTGGTCCCAGCTTTGGAGTTGGGTGATGTGGGGAGCTGGCAGTAGGTGCAGACAGACATCGCTGCAAAGCTCAGCTTAAGGATCTCACTCCCTTCTCTCCAGCTCCCCCAAAGTGGCACCGGGTTGGGGTTGTGGCAGGAACATGATCCATGTTTTCCATTCACTTCTGTGCAAGTGGGAGGGGTGCAGGTTGGGGCAGGCAGTGGGTGCCAGGTGGGGGAGGCACGTGCACCCCAGCTGGGGCACCCCAGGCACCTCGCTGCGGGCTGGGAAAGGTTCAGCTTTCCTGGAAACCATGACAAACTTCACAGAACAAACAAGCAAACAAAGAAAGAACCCAAAATAGAAGAGTTCTGACTGGAAAACTGCAGAAGGGAAACGCTGTTTGTACAGATATTGGTGGAAAAGCACCAGGAAGAAAACAAAGACTAAAGATGGTTGGGAGGAGCTTGGATGGGGGGGGGACGACACCAGCTTGAATTTGGGGACAGAGTAAAGCTGAGCTAAACTGCTTCCATCTGCTAGGGGCAGGGGTCCTGTCCTGGGGGTAGCAGGTCTTACCCAGACCTGGATGGAGCAGGAGGAACATCTGCCTCCATCCCTTGGGATGGTTTTGGGATGGACTCAGCCTGTATCAGCCCCACTGGCTCTGCCTGCTCGAGGAAGAGTCTGGTACATTGAGTAGTGCTGGTGCCCTGGGCACCAAGCAGCCAAGGGAGGGCTGGGAGGGCATCAGCTGCGTTTGGATTTCATCAGCCTGAAGGAGAAAACAATTCTAACCTCAAACTGAGGAGAGATGGCACCACAGAAACCCACCAGCCATCCCCAGCATCGGGGGCTGAGGGGTGGGTGGGTCTGTATGTACAGGAGGGAAGAGAGCCCACCTCTGGCTCCAAAAGTCCTCTGGCTGTGGTGGGGGGCACAGAGCAGCCCTGGGAGGGGAGGAAGGAGCCCAGCCCCAGCAGCAGGGCTGGAGCTGAGCTGGGAATATAACCCAGATGTGTTTGCTTTCCCCCAGCTGTGTGTCTCCAGGGATCCTCTCGCAGGACCGGGGCTCAGAGGCATCTTCTGGCCTCTTGTCTGCAGGCTCCCGTGCCTGTTCTGGTCCCAGGGAAAAGGGTGAGCTCTGAACCACATCCAAACATCCTTAAATATCCTTTAAAGAGCCTTAAACAAACTGGAGTGGAGGTAGTATCCCAGTGCTCCCCATCACTTCCACACTGTGCTTGGGATGCGCTCAGCATCATCCTCACCCAGCAGGTTCCTGCAGGGAGGGGCTGGAGCCCCCGACTCCTGCCTGCTTGGACCTGCCTCCCCTCCATCCCCAGGAGCCTCCTTGGTACCAGGCAGCCACTGGAGCCCCAGCTAACTCACCCTTCCTCAGCTTCTCCACCATCAGCTCTTCCTGCCTGGTTCCCACTGAGGCTGTGCAACCTCAGAGGTGCTCAGAGCTCCTCAGGGTAGAGCCCTGAGCAACCTACATGAGGCCCTGCCCTGCCCAGGGTTTGGATCTGTCCCTTCCAACCTCCACCACCCTGCCACCCCCAAAATACACCCCAAGGTCAGCAGGAAACCCTGATGAAGCATTACCTTAGAAAGGAACATGGGATACAGTGCACAGCTCTTCAACCAGCTGCTTTCTCTGCTGTGGGGCATCAGGATTTCCTTCATTCCCTCTCTCCCCATCCCTGCTGTCATTCCAGACATGCCATGCAGGTCCCACGCTGAATCTGCACACCCAGGGACACCCTCAGACCAGTCTCTCTGCAGGACCTGGTACAAGGAATGCTCCAAGGGTGAGGGGGCCTCCTCCATGTCTCCTCCTCTTCCTCTGTTGAGTGGAGGAGCACAACCCCAACGCATGCACTGGGACTAAGCAACCTCTTCCAGATACCTCAGGATGCAACATCAGCCTGATTTTACCTGCTGGGCTCAGGAATCACCCAGAATCCGCTGCTGTCCTCCCTAAAATTAAAGGCAAGACAAGTTGAGAAGTGCTGAGGAGAGGTGGGAACCCTTGCAAGGCCCCAGAAGGCACGTTGGGTGGCCGGTCCTGCTGTGTCTCCTGTGACCATGCCACGTCTCCCTTGGTTGTTGCTCCTCCCCAAGCTCTCCCATCCAAGCAGAGCTTTGCCCTGTTGGAAAATCAGGATGATGTGTTGTAAAGTGAGTGTTGGAGATGCTGAAAAGACCTTGAGAAAGAGCAGATCTGGCTTTGGGATGGAGTTAGGTGCCCCTCTGGACAGACCTGCTAAGGCACAGTTGAGGACTGTTCTTGGCACAGGGTGTTCATGGAGGCAAAGGCTGTAGGAAATGGAGGGACTGGAGGTCTAGAGAGGTTCAGCTCCCCCTTGATGGCTGGCTCCTTCCTTCTCCTGTCTTCCCAGTGTTTGTTTTTGCAAGTATTGATATGCTGGGATTGTTTCCTTTAGTGCACGTCGGGTCTGGAGGGGTTTGCTGAGGGTCTGGGATCTGGGTGACCTTGGAGACCAGGAGACATTCCCAGGAGTGGTCTGTGGACCCTTGCCCATAGTCATCCCAGATCCCCATGGCTCTGGCAGGAGCTGCAGAGCTGCCCCTGCCACAAAGACCACCCAGCCCAAGCACAAAGGGAGCCAGGAGATGGTGGGACCGGTGGGGTGAGCAGCAGTGAAAGGAGAAGGCTCCACCTTGACGGAGCTGGGCGACTCTGCAAGGCAGGATTGCATGACACCCTCCTGCTCCACAACCCGCAGAAGGCAACAGCTGTCCTGCCAAAACCCCAGTAGCTGCTAAACAAACACTTTAATGCAAAACAGCCTCAGAGAGCAGGAGCAAACGTGCCCAAGGAAGCACCAAAACCACCCCAGGGCCGCAGCCAGAGCATATGACGCTGCAGAGGCTTCGGGGAGCACCCAGGAGGAGCAGCCCCCTACAAGCTGCATCCTTCCTGTCCCCTGACATTTCCCTAATGATCTGTGTAACATGGTTGGTGACAGAGAGTTTCCACCTAGCCTGCCTGAGGTGCTTGCTAAGGGCCCAAATGTCAGCCTGTCCTGATGTCCCCACACCTCAGCCTGCTCCATCTCACAGGGTTAGTACTGGCACCTTCCTCCTACAATCATGAAGCAGAGAAATCCAGCATGTAACAGGGATTGCCCTGGCTGGGGGGAGAGGTTTGGGCTTGGTTGCCTCCTCCTGCCCAGCCAAGCTGCCCCTGATGCACCAGGGTTTAGCCTGGCCCCAAACTGACGTCTTGGGGGCTACCTGGGAGCACAGCCCAGATGCTTCCCTTCGCTCTTCCAGCATTAACTGCTTCCAGCTGCAAAAGGAGCTGGAGCAGGATGCACATCTGGGTACCTGGAAGGGATGCACACCTGAGTACATGGAAAGGATGCACACCTGGGTACCCAGAAAGGATGCACACCTGGGTACCCAGAAAGGATGCACACCTGGGTACCTGGAAAGGATGCACATCTGGGTACCCAGAAAGGATGCACACCTGGGTACCCAGAAAGGATGCACATCTGGGTACCCAGAAAGGATGCACACCTGGGTACCCAGAAAGGATGCACATCTGGGTACCTGGAAACGATGCACACCTGGGTACCCAGAAAGGATGCACACCTGGGTACCTGGAAAGGATGCACATCTGGGTACCTGGAAAGGATGCACACCTGGGTACCTGGAAAGGATGCACATCTGGGTACCTGGAAAGGATGCACACCTGGACATCTCACAGGGATGTTCCAGGACAAGGAGGGATGCTAATAAAAGTTGCCTGCAGCAGCATGGCCTTTGAGTGCTGCCTTTGAGCAGGAGGCAGATGATGGGCACAGGGAAATGGCTGTGCACCCATCCAGTTCTGGCCTCACAGAGCTGAACACTCCCTGGGCTCCCATCCCACTGTGCATCCTCTAGAAGGTGAGAAGAGAAAGGGTCCCCTGTGACCCCAAGTCTCTCCTGATCCAAGGCAGTGACCCAGGCAAACCAGAGATGGTTCAGACCTGGGATGCCCTGAGCAGGGACATCCAGAGTGGTCCTTCGTGCAGGGGGTGGGGAGGTGCAGGCAGGAGCCACACTCAGCTGCTCTGCCCACCACAAAGGCTGGTGAAGAGTCAGCAATCCCCAAAAATGAGAGATTTGGAAGAGGAGAGGTGCTGAGTGAGCCTGCTCCCAGGCTTGGGGGCAAAAACCAGGTGCCACCAGATATGATGGGCACCTCACCCTGATCCTGTGTGGCAGCCACAGCCTGGCTGGAGTACCAGATGCTGCAGTGACACCTCAGATGTCCTCCTTACACAGACATCTTAGAAGAGCCACCAACAGCCCCACATTCCCAGGCCACCTGACACAGGGGGGGATGCTCTGCTGGTCACTGCTCCTCCAGGTCACCTCTCACAGCCTCACTCACCCCAACCACCCCGTTGGGAGATGATGGAGCCCAGAGACATGATCTAGAGCAAGAGGAGCTGCTGTGAACCACTGGGATGGAGTGAAAAATGGGAACTCACTGGAAAATACATGATACATAATGTCACACTCAAAATCCAACATGAACAAGTGTCCATAAACACCAAGGGGGGAAATCTAAGCAATTAAGTCATTTGAAATGTCAAATAGCCCACAGACCCCACAGTTGGACATGACAGATGAACAAAAACACAGACATTAAAAATTCCCCCAAACTAACAAGGGAACAGTGATTAATTTCTCCCTGTTCCAGGGCAATCACATTATATACACACAAAGGAGTCATAAAAATTCCAGGATGACGGAATAAAATCCTTAGAGCTCCAGAGATAAAATACAACCATACTGGAAGGAGCTGGAACTGTCCCTGGAGGGAGCATGCCTAAGGCTGGCTCCTGTATATCATGCTGGATAAAATACCTTCCCTGGAAGATTATGCGTGGGGAAAGTGCTGGTGAATAGGAATGCCACATCCCAGCTTGAGATGGGAGAAACCCTTCTTGCTGCCAGGAGACTGAGGATGCTGAAGGATGCAGAAGGTGCAAGGAAGGAAAAGGGTAAAGAGGTCAGCATTGATTTAAAACTCCTATTGAGCCCCAGGTGCCAGAGCTGAGGATTTAGGAGTTGAAGAAAATGAAGGGATAAAGTCAAATCATTTCAGGCCACCAGGGAGGCTCGTTTCTTCAGTTAAAAGAGAGATATTCCAACCCAAAACCACAAGGAAAATATCATTAAAGAGGCCGCAGTGTTGCTGGGTGACTGCTCACTGGCTTTTTGTGGGATGTTTTTCATCAAAACCAGCTGCAGAGCCTGAAAAATTAACTGGGGAGGGTGCTGAGCAGTGCCAGGGGCAGAGGGGTTTGTACACCATGTGAGAACAGTCCCTCTGAGATGATGATCCCCTGGGACAGGCAGCAAGCAGAGATCAGGGTGTCTGCACCCACTCTGCAAGCCCTGTGTGTCTTTGCTGCTGTATCCTGAATAATCACATCCCATCCCATCCCATCCATGTTGGAGGCTCCAGCCCAGCTCTGAGCCTGCTCATAATTCACTGCTCAGCAGCCCAGAGCAGTGAACCCAGCCCTTGGGTTCCCTTCTAATGGGCCATGAAACTTCAGCATGATCCAGGACACCCAGAGTCCTGTCTGGGAAAAGACAGGGAACAAATGTGGGGTGTGTGGTGAACCCTTGAGAGAGCTCAGGAAACAGCAAAAAGCATCACAGCAAGAGAGGGGTAAAGCAGGAATGGGGGGGGCACCACCCTCACCCACAGTGCAGGAGATGCCTGCACCCCAGTAGGTCCCTGGGCACAGCTGTGTCCCTCAGCAGCAACCACTCCTCACGCCTTCCCCATCCCAGTCCCCCCACTTCCCAGCCAGGAGAGGTGTGTCTGGTGAGAGCCATGGCAACTCTTACACAGAGTGTCAACAAAACTCAGCAAAAGAATGGCTTTCTCCTTGAAACCTCCAGGGAGGGAGAAGGGCTGGGGGCCAGGTCTGCCTGCCATAAAACAGGCTTTAGCATTTTTCAGCTGATGCTGAAGCAGAGCTAAAGCTCCAGCTCAGCCACATCCCAGCCTGCTGGGACTAAGAGCTGGGAGAGCCATGGGCACTGGTTGTCCGGGCTGGGAGAGCAGCACAGATGCTGTGGTTACACCAGTCCCTGCATTGGAGCTGTCTCACCACCCCTGTGCCCAGCCTAACGATGACCAGCTCCTGAATCCCAGCCTGGAGAAGTGGGAAGAGGGAGACTTTGGGTTTGGAGGGGATGAGTTTATCTGTGTCCCAGCAGGTTAATGGATATTCAAGACCCATCTGGACACCTACCTGTGCAGTATGAGCTGGGGACCCTGCTTTGGCAGGGGGGTTGGACTCGATGATCTCTGGAGGTCCCTTCCAACCCCTGTGATTCTGTGATTAATCACATTTTTGTTTGGTATAAGGTCTTGAAAAATGACTATTTTAAACCCAAATCCACTGGTTTTTAAGAAAAAAGGGTTGGTTTTTTTCTTTTTTAAATGGAAAAATTAATCTAGAAGGCACTTTTCTGTGCTGGGGGTGACACACTGCTCTGCCATGGGCTGTCAGGGCCAAGTCCTCCACCTTCCCCAAATCAAACCCTCCTGCCTGCTGCTCAGCAGGGACTCAATTACACATCTGAAGCTGACCTGGCCAAAACTCAGCCCAGAAGAATCTGACATGAAGTTGGGAAGGTGCCAAGAAAGAACTAATTGAAAGTGGTTCCTGAACTGCCTGTCGGTGGGGTGAAGCCTCCTCTGTCACCCTGAGTTACGAGCTCGCTCTGGTTTGCAATGAGGCAGAGTAAATCTAATCATACTTTTATGAGCCCCTTTTCCTCTTGCTTTGGGCACATGCTGAGCAGAGGAGGAGTGGTGGCTTTTCCCTTTTCCACATCCACCTCCTCCTCTGAATGATGGGTCAGATTATTAACAGATTAAAAGTTCAAGATGTAATAAACTCACCCCCCCCAAAAAATGAGCTGCAGGCATGGGCTGGGCAGAGATGGGCTGGTAAGAAGTGATTGCCAACAGCCTGGGGTCTGCACTGTGTCCCCAACTTGTCCCTGTAACGTGGTCCCAATGGGATGCTCAGAAGGGACTGGGGTATGGAGCTACTGGGGGGACACAAGCCATGAGGGTCCCTTCTTAGGAGCTGAGCAGCCTTGTTGAGCAGCAAAGCAAGAAAAGAAGCACTGTCCCATCACTGAGGGGTCTGTGCCTGGCAGCCAGACTGTCCTGGATGCCCATGTTTCTCCCACCTCCACCTGAATTTCGACCTCCTAGGCCACTGCCAAGCAGAGGGGGCAGCCCCCAGCGATCCCCAAAGGTCGCCAGGACCTTGCCCAGGGCTCTTCTCCAGAGCAATAATGAGCCACTGTAAAGCATCCTGCCTGCTGCAGAGCTATCTCCAAAGAGTTGTTTCACACCTCCTGGGGCGTGAAGGTCACAGACCAGATGTTCCCCATCAGCAGTCAGATCCCTGTACATTTACAGGGGATTTAAGCCCTCCAGTCAAATCACCTTCGTTTTCTCAGAGGCAAAGTGATACTCAGGCTTGGAGCAGCGTTTGGCTGGGAGGGGAAGGGGATGAATGTTGATGCACGACCCCTGGGATACAGAGCAGAGCCTGCCTTCCCAAGGGCTCTGCTGAAATAACTGCTGGCACCCAGATTCCTGGCTCTGGAAGAGTGTGCCCCATCCAGGACGCTGTCCTGACCACAGGGTGCTGCAAGCAAACCTGTTTCACTGCCCAGCCCAGCAGAGCAGCTCAGGGGCTCAGCTGCTGACACACTGAGCTCTTACCATGCCCCAAGAAACGTGCTGCACATGGGTTCCTTGCTGGAGGTCCCCCTCACCCCAAGAACTGCCCTTGTTCTGCCACCCAAAGTCACAGGGACTCCAGGATCTTCATCCCCAGTGCTGGAACCACAGCAAAGTGGAGGGAGAGGGTTCAGGTCAGTGACACTCAGGCACATAGAATCACAGACTGGTCTGAGTTGGAAGGGACCCCAAGGATCACAGAGCTCCAACCCCCTGCCACAGGCAGGGCCACCAACCTCCAGGCCTGGAGCTACACAAGGTTGCCCAGGGCCCCATCCAACCTGGCCTTGAACACCCCCAGGGATGGGGCACCCACCCCCTCTCTGGGCAGCCTGTTCCAGCCCCTCACCACTCTCTCTGCAAAGAACTTCCCCCTAATATCTCATCTAAACCTTCCTTCCTTTAGTTTTAATCCATTCCTCTTTGTCCTGTCATTGTCTATCCTTTTAAAAAGTTGAATCCCCTCCTGTTCCTCTGCTCCCTTCAGGGACTGGGAGGCTGCAATGAGGTCCCCCCACAGCCTTCTCTTCTCCAGACTGAACCAGCCCAGCTCCCTCAGCCTCTCTCCCCAGGGGAGCTGCTCCAGCCCTCTGATCATCTCCATGGCTCCTCTGACCCCTCTCCAACAGTTCCACATCCTTCTTGTATTGGGGGCCCCAGCTCTGGACACAGGACTCCAGATGGGGCCACATCCTGGGGAGAGGAATGGCTTTGGGGAATACCCCTTCAGACACCAGTAGATCCCAGCAGGATGTCTCACTGGGAGCTTTGAGCAGCCCTGTTGCAGTGGTGGGCTTTGGTGGGCACCCCAAACAAGCCACCATGAACCAGGATTCTGTCTGCAACAGGATGAGCACTGGTGGCACAGGGAGCAGTGAGGACATTGTCCTGGTGCTGCTGCAGAGGGGGGGGTTGCTCTCACAGGAGGATTTATCTAATGCCCTTAACACACAATAGCCTAATCTCCACCACACGTGCCCCCCAAGGAGGCTGCAGCAGCACTGCTGTCCCCAGGCTAAAAGGAAACACCTCAAAGAGCAGCCAGGAGCATGAGACTCACCCTGAACCAGCCCATGAGGTGCTTTGGGTCCTGCTTCCTCTGCTCCACACAGGAATAACCCACATCCTGGTCAGACAGCCTGGAGATAAATGTGAGAGAGGAGGGATCTGTTACAGGAACTGTGGGGAGTTACTCTGGGGTCTTTATCTCCTTGCACAGAAACCCCACATGATGCTCTTGCTCCGTGCTGTGTGTAGAGGGTCAGTGCTTTTGCTGAGCACCAGAGCAGGGAGCTGCTGCCAGCTCTTGCCTGGCTGTTTAAAGAGCCATAGGAAGAGATGATTGTGTTCCTTTGGGGAAAGTAATTGGGGTTTTTGAGAACCACAGACTGGGGAGGGGTCCTGCCCATTGGAAACAGCGACCAGGAGCCACAGTGATGGTGTGTGGCTGGTGGCAGCTGTGCAGAGCTGACTCCCACAGGTTGGAAAGGCTGGAGCTTCACAGAAACACACCCTGTGCTCAGGTCCTGCTGCAGTGCAGACCAAAGAGGTACCTCCTCCCACCCAATTCTGCTGCAGAATGGCTTCTGCCAGGTAACAGCCACCTCCAGACAGCCCTTGGCCAGGCTGGGGCTTCCAGCAAAGCAACACACTGAGTTTGAGGAGCTCAGTCTGGGAGGTGCAGGTCCAGGGAGGTTCAACACCCATCTGCATCCTCACTACAGATCCTCATGGCTCAGCTCTGGCAGCATGTCACATCCCATTCCTGCTCTGGCACTAAGAGAAGGTGGTGGGGAGCTGGTTTAATTCCTCCTGGCACAGCCCCACGTGCCAAACTCAGCTGTCCCAGGAGGGCTCAGCCCAGGAGCTGCTCACTCCTCCCTGGTACAGTCCCTGGAGGTGTGTGCAGCTGGGTGCAGCAGGCAGCCACCCCACATCACAGACCCACTGGGCAGCACCAGCTCTGGGTGAGGGTTTGTGTCTGGTGCTGTGGCACAGTCGGGTTTCCGACTGTCCCGGGTCCTGGGAGAGCTGCTGGGGCAGAGGGGGTTCACTTCAAAGCTCTTCTGCCTCTTATAAAATCCCCTGCCATGGAAATGGGGATGCCTGGAATTTACAGATGCCTGGCAGGTCTGCACTTAACATCAGCCAGCAGTGGCTCTGGCAGCTCACAAGGCCAATGGGATCCTGGGCTCCATCAGCAGAGGGGTGGCAGCAGGGACAGGGAGGGGATTGTCCCTCTCTGCTCTGCCCTCAGCTGGAGTCCTGTGTCCAGAGCTGGGGCCCAACACAAGAAAGATGTGGGACTGTTGGAGAGGGGTCAGAGGAGCCATGAAGATGATCAGAGGGCTGGAGCAGCTGCCCTACAGAGAGGCTGAGGGAGCTGGGCTGGGTCAGCCTGGAGAAGAGAAGGCTGTGGGGGGACCTCATTGCAGCCTCCCAGTCCCTGGAGGGAGCAGAGGAACAGGAGGGGAATCAGCTTGTTAAAAGGATAGACAATGACAGGACAAGGGGGATGGATTAAAACTAAAGGAAGGAAGGTTTAGATGAGATATTAGGGGGAAGTTCTTTGCAGAGAGAGTGGTGAGGGGCTGGAACAGGCTGCCCAGAGAGGGGGTGGGTGCCCCATCCCTGGGGGTGTCCAAGGCCAGGTTGGATGGGGCCCTGGACAACCTTGTGTAGCTCCAGGCCTGAGGTTGGTGGCCCTGCCTGTGGCAGGGGGTTGGAGCTCTGTGATCCTTGGGGTCCCTTCCAACTCAGACCATTCTATGATTCTATGATGCAGTTGGGAGCAGTTGGCTGGCCTGGGGAGGGGGAAGTGGAGTATTGAGGTTGTGGTGACATATGGAAAGAGCAGCTTAGAGCAGAGCCTTGCACTGCAGGCTCAGAGGCAGGGTCTGCCCCAGAGAGATGCAAAGCAGACAGACAGATGCACATCATGCACCAGGATGGAGAAATAACCCAGCCTGTGATGTGCTGGGTATTGGTGGGGGTCAACCCTGAAAGCAGGGGTTGGAGGGGAGATGAAGGCTGAGAGCTGAGGCAGGTCTCCAGCTGTTTCACTGGGGGGATTTTAACCCCCCCCCCAAGCCTGCTCAGCCTTCCCCAAGTCACAGGAGCAGGCTGCATGGGTGCTCTTACTCACCAGCAATGCAAAACACAATGGATTTGCTTAAATCCCCTGCACAGACAGCAGCCAAAGCAACCTGCCCCCAGGACACACACAGCGGGAGCCTGTTATCTCCCTTCCTGAAAGCGCCTCTGTTCTCAGCAGAGCCTTTTTTCCCCAGGGCCCACCAACCCCAAGGTGTGGCCAACCCTCTGCTTCCCTTCCTGGGAAAGTCCATCCTGGTGCTGCTCCTCAGCTTCTGGTTCAGGAGATGGGCAGCAGCTCTTGACACTGCTGGTGCTGTAGCAGGGAGAGACGAGCATCCCAAGGGTCCCCCCTTCAGAGGGCATGGCTCTCTTGACTCAGAGAAGGTCTCTGGGCACATCTTTTAAAACATCATTAAAAAGGATGCACCCAGAAAGGTGACAGAACCAGCAGGGAAAGATAATTGCTCTATATTTATACCCCAAAAGAAGAGATTTTGGATCCAGCCCTTCCTAACCCTCTGGGCTGGCATCAAACCTCCCTCTCCAAGGAGCTCACTGATCCTGCCAGACAAGCCCTGTGGCACCAGCTCCACAGCCAATAAATCCTCTTTTGCATTAAACATTGTGGATCTCAATTAATTAAATGAGCACAACAACCACAGTCCCCCCCCCCCCCCCGCCTCAGCAATTAGAGAAGTGGCTGAGTAATTAGATGGAATGTTAATTTAATTTCCAGGAGGAGGAAAGAAAAAGAAAGGAAAAGAAGAGGGAGCAAATGGGATTACATTGAGGAGAGGGAAATGAAAAGTCACTTAATCATAGAGCAATTAAAGTTCCCCAAACTATGTAGCTAGGAAAAACACAACCCCAGGAGGACAGGACCACCAGCATGTGCTGTGAATGATGCTCAGGCAGGTAAAAAGACTGTCTGGAGGCACATGTGTACATGGATGTGTGTAACACCCACCCCAGCTTAGCCTTGCCTCTCCCCTTCATTAGGGAACCAGGAGAAGGCTATTGCCTTGCAAACAACTGCTTCATCCTGGCCATGCCTCCAGATAATGCTCTTATCAGCCTTCCCCAGCTAAGTAAGATCAGTTGTCCTCTGCCAGGAGAAACAGGAACGTGAGGGAGGATGTGCTGCAGGGAGCTGGGGCTGGGGGTCCAGGGCATAGACAGGCAGGGTCACCCCCAGCACAGGCAGCTCCAGGGCTTGGGGCCACCCCACTGGTGCCAGGCTCCAAGCAGCTGCACCCCATGTGCCCTCCCAGGAGGTTGTCTCCTCTCTGCAGGTTTTTTTACACCTGGCTCTGATTTAGATGTTGTTTTCCAGCCATGGGGAGCATCAAACAGGGACCAGGTTTCACCCAGGACCCTTCTGACAGACCACAACAAGTCTGACCCTGAGCCCATCCGAGGGTTTGCCAGAGTGCTGGTGTCATCAGAGAGGCTGGAGCAGCCCAGCTCCCACCTCTCACCTTCCTGACCTGGCTTTCAGGGTGGCACAGCCACAGTGGGATACACATTCCCCAGCCCCTCCATGGTCAGGGAGAAGCAGGGTGGGTGCCAGGCTCTTGGGTGCGATGAAGGAGCCCACGTTCAGCTGCCTTATCCCTGCCTGCAGCAAGGTTTGGAGATAAAGGTAGGTTTTGTTCAGTTTAATTAGAGCTGGCATGGCAGAGCTTCTTCCTGCCAAGGGCTGACAGGCAGATTAATAAATCCACTTACCGGTGTCACTCCGAGACAGGAGGAACCCCAGAGAGGAGCAGAGAGCCTCAGCAAAGCAGAGAAGCTGGTGGGGAGAGGGGGCAGAGGGAGAGGTTTTCTCCCTCTCTAAGCTTTTCCCCTTTTCCTCTCCCAGGGCTCAAAACCTCCTCCTGCCTGAGCATCTCCTCAGGGCTCTGGAGCTACACTGACCTCCTGCAAGAGCCCGAAACCGAGCTGAAGGACTCAAACCTTCCACCATGGAACCATCCAGGACCAGAGCAGCGGTTTTGCAGAGGGTAAAACAGGGAGTCAGTGGCCCTGCAGCCCTTTGGGAAGCAGCAGCTGGTTTGCTAGCTCTACAAGTCTGGTTTTATTACAGAGAGCCCTGTGAAACAAAGCAGAGCAGAAGCCTCATGCAAGCACCGTGCCTCCAGCCAGCAAGCAGCCCAACAGGCTGCAAATGCCCCAGCTAATTCCAGTCCCCACAACTCACTGGCTTTTAATTATGATGTGGCACATTCACAGCAAATCCAGGAGGAAAAAAAAAAAAGAAACCCCTATTTTCCACCAAACTGCTGTGTCTAAAGTGTTATTCCAAGGCTGGAAGCAATCACAGCAGGCAGTGAATGGAGGTGTAGCAGCAGCTCTGAGCACATGACACTCAGGGCCACATTCCCAGCCCCACCAACGTGTCACAGGCAGGTTTAGTGCTCACACCCTGGTCTTGCACAGGGCTGGCTGCTTCCCATCTCCAGCTGCTGGCCCCCTGTGCTGATGGAGGCAGGTGTGCAGGCTGGGAGGGCTGTACCCTGCAGCAGGTACAGACTTGCTTGGGAGAAGAGAGCAGCAGGAGAGTCAGGACTGACTCCTGGGAAGGTTTTGGCGGGGGGGGGGGAATGGTTGGGGTCACTTGTGCTCAAGAAAAATGGGATGGAGGGACAGATGGATGGATGGAGAGAAACTGGGAATCAGAAGAAATAAGAGTGTCCAACTCACAGACAAGTTCCTGAAGTCCTTGAGTTGGGAAATGACAGAGCAAGGCAGTGGGATGAAGCTCTGTCAGCACCCTTGCAGGGAGGGGATGCTGCAGGGGTGGAGGGGAGCAATTTGGGCTAAAAGATGAACAAACAGGCAGTAGCTGGCTGCATATAAACCTGAAGGATGGCTCCCAGTCATTGAGGAGACAGAAACAGCTCTGCTAGGCAAAGGCCTGGCTGCTCTGGGGTCATGCAACACATGACCTCTGCACCAGGGCCCTTCCCCACCTCTGCACATCCCCCTGCAGACAGGCTGGCCCCAAGGTGTTCCCCTGCAGCAGTACCTGCACCCACGCTGTCCCTCTGCAGCCAGCACACTCTGGGCATTGCTCCAGGCTTCCTCCTGGTCTCTGGCACAGAATTGTCCCAACCTGGCTGGAAAAGAATGTGTTGAGGAAGACAGAAGAGTGGCACCTCCAGCAGGCCCTGCCACACGCCCCTCCTCAGGGTCACATTCCCCTCTGGTGGCTCAGGGGGCTCCCTGCCCTCCCCAGCTCAGCCCCAAACCTCCTCCCTGTCCCCCATCAGCAGGCAGCTTTCTTTGGCTCCCCCAGATCCCTGTCTGCAGATCCCTTCCCTGCATCAGCATCCTAGGGGCAGTTAAAGCCAGACCTCCACCCTTTCCAGTGCTCCTACCTCCCAAAACCAGGTCCAGAAGTCTTGCCTGGACCTTTCACTTGGTGTTAAACCCCACCACACCCCAGGGGCATCAGGAAAAGCTCATGAGCCTCTGGAGGAGCCAATCATTTCATGTGCACTGCAGACATTCCTGAACTGTGGCTTTGCTGGGCACAGCCCCCATTTAAACCACACAGAATCAGGGGTGAAGCACCAGTGCCAGGTGGGGGCCAGGCAGCCCTTGCTCTGTAAATGAGTGTGTAAGCTGTGCCTCCTCTCAGGCATGAAGCTCTGGCCCCTGTCAGCAAGGGCAAGGGCTCGAGGGGAGGCTGGGGTGGGAGCCAGGCTGGGCTATGTGCAGGCTGCAGGCAGGAGGCCAGGTCCTGTCCCACATCCCTTGGCCATGCCCTGCTTTCCAAGAGCCAGCAGCACTGTCAGAGCATCCTCAGGAACCTCAGCAGGGAAGGACAGAGGTGGCTCACTGCCACCTCTGAGATCCCCTGGCAGATCCATTTGGATCCAAACAGCCCAGAAATGGAGCAAGGAGGATGTTTGCCATGGGGATGGGTGCCCTCAGCATGCAAAACACACGCAGAGATGCTTCACCTCCTCAATCCCCCATCTCCCTGGGCTGCTCCCAGGTCACCTCAAGCTCATCCAGGGCAGGAGGCTGTAAAATGAAGCACTAACTCTGAGTCTGTGTCCTTCTCTCTGAGCCCTGAAGGGGGGAAAGCACAGGATCTGCTCCAGGGGTTTTGCAGAGGTTGCATAAGCCCTGCATGCCTCCGGGGTGCTGCTGCCCTTCATTGTTTATTTGCTTAGCAGTAATTATAGCAGTGTAATTATAATCAGTGCTGGTTTACTTAAAGAATCACTTTGCTTGGCTTCTGGGCCCCTCTGCCCTCTGAGCCACTTGCCAAGACAAACCTTGGGAGTGCAGAAATTACCATGACACCAGGGCCAGGGAAATGGAAAATAGGAGAGAAGGAGGGTGAGGAACCACCCCCCTGGATGGGAAATCTGGGAGCACTGTGGTGCTTCCAGGGGCTGTCAAAGGGAACAGTTCAGCTCCAGGGCATCTCTGAGGGGTGAATTAACAGCCAGCTCCATCCCAGCACTTACTGGGTTTGTACAGACCAGCTGGAGCATCACTCCTGTGCTTGCTGGAGCCAACCAAAGATGTTTAGGATGAATCACTAACTAAAGGAAGGAAGGGTTAGATGAGATCTTAGGGGGAAGTTCTTTGCAGAGAGAGTGGTGAGGGGCTGGAACAGGCTGCCCAGAGAGGGGGTGGGTGCCCCATCCCTGGGGGTGTCCAAGGCCAGGTTGGCTGGGGCCCTGGGCAACCTTGTGTAGCTCCAGGCCTGGAGGTTGGTGGCCCTGCCTGTGGCAGGGGGTTGGAGCTCTGTGATCCTTGGGGTCCCTCCCAACCCAGACCAGTCTATGAATCAGGCACTTGGGCAGGGTCAAAACTCACCTTTTTGAGGGAGCAGCATCTTGAGGCATCAACTAGGGACAGGTTGAAGAGGAAAAAAAAACCCCACATCCAGAGACACAAGCTGCATTTTCTTCCTTCCCTGCAGCAAGCTGACTTGGCTTTACTCCTGAAAAATCAAAGCACAGTCTGTAAGCATTAGGTTGGTTTTCAAAAGAGTTCCCATTTGAGCTTTTTAAATAAAACCCAGGTTTTCAAGGGAGCTCAGCTCAGGGCTGCCAAAGACAATGGCAAGGGAAGGAAAACTTTTCATCCACAAAACCTGGGGATTAAAACATTTGTGTTTTCTTCCTCTGGGATTTCAAGGCTTGCTTGGAAAAAATAGAAACCCTAAAAAGGCTCCAAAAGTGATTTCTCTTCCAACACTCAACAGGTGAGAATAAAACCAGCAACTAAAAAAGTTTCCTTTTTAAAATCAGGTGCTTTGATGAGCATTTTGGGGAACTCCTGTTCCAAAGCAGCTGCTTTTGGAGGCTTTATACTGCTGCTACGACACCCTCATACCAGGCAATTCTTGCCCTCACCTCTTCAGTTAAAAGGTTTTCAGCAGATCTAGGGAAGTTGGGACCACGTGGATGCCAGGGATGGATGGTGTGGCATCAGGACATCATCTCCATCACAGGCTGGGAGGGGAGCATCACCTTCCCCAGCAGAGCTGGGTCTCCAGCAGCCTCAGCTGGGGCTCTTGGCTGGTTTTTTGGACCAGTTTTGAGCCCAGTTGTTGTGTGATGCTGGGGTTACACTGGTCAGAATCAAAAGGGGTTTATTCCCTTTGCTGAGCTGCAAGTGTGGCCTGAGCCTGCCTGTCCTGGGGCATAGAATCCCAGACTGGTCTGGGCTGGAAGGGACCCCAAGGATCACAGAGCTCCTGCTGCCCTGTTCTGCCTGGAGATGGACTATCCCCAGGGTCTGTGACTGGGATAACCATTGTTCTTACTGGGAAGGACAGACCCCAGTGCTTCAGTCTTCTCTCTTCTGTCCCTTCCCCAGGATTGCCAGGTTTTCCTAAGCATTTCCCTGCTGCTAACTGCAAGTGACTTAGGAGAACCATAACTCCTTCCAGCATCACCCCCTCATCCTGCAGCCTTGCACAGAGCAGGTGCTTGGCTGAAAAAGGCCACAGGCAGCAGCTCTGCTCTCCATCCTCTCCTGCTAACCCCTCCTTGCTTGCCTCTGCCATTGCAGAAGGAAGTTTGCCCACCACCCCTCTCTCCAGGACAAAGAGCCCAAATGGAGAGATGGGTCCTTGCTGCCTTCACACCCTTCCCCTGGATCCCAGGAGCTCTCTGGCTTTCCTACTCTAGCAGGATTATTTTTCCCAGGGTGTTTTTGGGGGATTTAAATAGGATCAGCAAGGCAGGAAGAGTCTGGTCACAAGGGAGAGGATGTCTGTGAGTGCCTGCCTCAAGAGAGCACTTGTCTGGGCTTCCCAGCTGCTCAGCCCATGGTCTCTGGGATCTGTTCTTTGTCTGATGCAGTGATGACAGGCTTTGCCTGGCTCCTGGCAGCCACCTCAGGAAGGGGTATTAGCCCCAAGGCTAATGGAAGATGAGGATGGTTTTGCCTAGAAGTCACATCTTTTGTATTTGAAGGGAAGCCATTCCCAAATCCCACTTCTCCTTCCCCCTCCAGCAACATCTCCCTCACTCCAGGAGATGCCCTTCCTGGCCAACAGCCTGTGCACTGCGGATCACACCTCTGAAGATGGACCAGCACCCCATCAGATGGCTTTGAGTCCACCAGGAGTTACCAAATAGCTGGCAGGGATCAATAATGGAATACTGCCTGTTTTATGAGCTGTTTACATGGCAGGAACATTATGAATCACCCAGAGACACCCGGCACACAGGTGAGGCACGCTCGGATGAAGCGCCTGCAGATGAGATGCAGAGAGCAACTATGCATGGTGAGCCACTCATCCTGCCTTCAGCAGCTCTTCAGCAGTCTCAAGGAAACAATATTTGGGAAATAAACCAGCAGAGCTCATTATTCCTGCAATCCCCAGCTACCCAAACCAGTTGAGAGGGCACCAGCAGCAGGAATAGAGCTGGATTGGGAAAGGATGGGAGGAAAGCAAAGCCACAAAGTGAGGATTCCTGCCACAGAAGACCTGGGCTGCCCAGACACCTTGGGGATCTTGGTGGTTGAGTGAATCCACAGGTAGTTGTTTCTCTCCTGTTAATTTTATTCCCTCCTGCAGCACCCCCAGAGCCACAGGCCAAAAATGCACAGGGTTAATGAATGAAAACCCTTTCATCACGACTCACAGGCAGCAGCCTCATCTCAAGGTGCAGTGAGACCCAAGGTGTCTCTGTGCTGGTCCAGTCTGGGGTGTCCCAGGCAGGGGAGGCAGTGAGGATGCTGGGGCAGGACAGCACACCCCCCCTCTCCCCAGTCCCTTCCCTGCTGTCTCCCTCTCAGTAGCACTGATCCTCCCCTCAGGCTGGGAGCCAGGGTGAAACCTCATCTCCGGAGGATACATTTTTAGACAGTTTACAGAATCTGGCTTCCTGCTTTGAAATATCTTGGGTTCTTTTGTTTCCCATCACCTGGAAGAAGGTGTAAGAAAAGTCAGTGTCCCCAAGTGACCCTGCAGCCGATCTTGCCACGAGTGGGCAAACAGCATGGCTTTGGAAGGAGCCAGAAGCAAAGTACCCTGGAAGGCATCTAAGCATGCTGAGAGAACCCCACAACCACCCCAGTCACCTCCTGCTTCCCAAGGGTATGAGCTTCTCCCCTCCGCAATGTACAGATGAGCCCTGCCAGAGCAGAGACACGAAGCTGGAATAAAACAGAACAGCCAAAGGACCTACCAGCATCACCCCTACAGCTCCACCACAGCTCCTCACAACATCCCAGCATGGCCCAGAGCACCAGTACCACCACTGAGGTGGTGTGTCAGCCCCCAGCATGTTTCTGCTGGGTTCCTGCTCCCCAGGCAAGCCTGGGCCAGGCGTGACACAAAGCCTGCTCTGTCTCACACATCCTCTTGGCACCGGGTGCTCTCTGGCACAGCCACCCACCACAGGATGCTGCTGGCAGGGGAGGGGGGACTTGGCTACCTCAAGGCAGGAGTCAAAAGGGGTTTTGCCATGTCTAGGCTTCTCTTCACAGCTGCTGGCTTAGGGAAGCTTTGGAGATGACACCATTCCTGGACCGTCCCAGCTCATTCCTTTGCTTCAGAGCTCCAGTGAGGGGTTTTCCTGCCAAATGGGGTTTGCTGGGGGGAAAAAAAAAGAGAAAAGAATAAAGAAAAATGCATTTTGTTACAGAGGAACCCTGAGAAATGCTCTGCAAACTGTGTACATTCTCTTCTTAGTGACAGCTGGCTGTCAGCAGCTTGGCACTCGTCTGCTCCCCAACCCTGAGCTCAGACACCCACTCTGGGGTTTGTAAACAGCCCCTGTGGCCAGGCAGCAGATCCCAGGTGAGCACAGCCTGGCCAGGGGTGCTAAACCCCAGCTCAGCCCCAGAAAACCCCAGGACCCCTGGCCCTGAGGGCAGGGGAGATGCCCCTCTCTGCAAGCAGGGTCACGGGGTGAGCTGAGATTTCCAGGAGCTGCTTGAGTAAAAGGAGGAGGGGAGCAGGAAAGCACTGGAGGCTGTGCTAGCTCAGCAACCTGGGGAGGTATTGCTTGGCTTGGAAGGCACCTCTCTTCCACCACAAGCTCAGCAGCAGGTCCTACACCTGCAAGGATTAAGCAAGGACCAAACCCAAGGACAGTGCTCTCAGGTTTTGGGAGCAAAGGTACTCAGGAGTGCTGCTCCCAAGGACTTCACCTGGAGATGCCTGAGCATCCCTGCTTTCAGGATGCCCTTGGGCCACCAGCACAGAGCATCAGGTAGTGAGTCCCCCTTGCCAGGACCCCTGACACAAGCAGTTTGAGGGGCCAGAGCCACCCCTTGCCCCAGGCCACAGAGACTCCATCCTGGCCTTTTGTTCTCCAAAGAGAGCGTGCAGGCAATTGGGTGCCAGCCACAAGAGCCTGTGCTGGTGCCTGCTTCCTCCCTTGGCATGAAGCACGGGTCCTGGGTGCCTCTGGCCAAGTTTTGCTTGCATAAACAGCCCAAGAAACGAAGATAAACGAGGCTGAGTGGCAGGGGAAGGCAGCAGGTCGGCTGCCAGCCAGCCCTTTGCTGTGAAGCAGGGTATGCTACAGGGCCACTCTTGTGGTTAAGGAGTACAGAAGCCTCTGAGGTGCTTTAGGAGATGCCTTAGGTTGGCTGCCCCACAGCACAGGGGGCTTAAAGGGGTTCTTAGGACTGGCAGAAGTTTCACTCATGGAGAAACACATCTCTACATAAAACACTCCAGTGTGGTAGGGCAGAAAAAGTCCCACGTTGCAGCTGTTCCCCAGGGCACAACCCAACCTCAGAGCCAACCTCAGGCACACGTGCCCATAACCATGGCAAGAATTCCCCTGGTTCTGCCAGGAGGGGGTTCACAGCCCATTTTCACCAGGCAGAGGGTTCCTCTTCCTCCCCAGGTGCTCCTGGCCCTGGGCTCAGCCCATGGGTGAGCACTGCCCTCAGCAACATCTCCTCAGCTTGCAATGGCAGAGAAAACCAAGCCCCACAGCGATGCTGATGCTTCCTGCTGGTGCAGAGCCTTGACTTGCTGCCCCAGCCCTGGGGTCTGTGTCAGAGCTGGATCTTTGAAGGGACACAAGAGGTTAATATTAAAAAAAACCCCCCTGTCTTGAGCGATGCTAAAGCTGCAGCAGAACAGAGCACCCCTGCCAAGAAGCTTATCTGAGGCTCTTTGTGAACAAAGTGAACCCTGGAAGGTGGCAAGGCTCAGTGACAGGGAGCAGGGATGCAAGCCAAGACTGCTGCCTCTGGCCAGGGGAGAAATTTCCATCTTAAAGAGGAGCCACCCTGCTCTGATAACCCTGCTGTTCCCAAGGGGCTGGGGAGAGCTGGGGACCCTGCTCCCCTGGAGCTCCTGGCACAGCCCAGCTCTGCTGCTGTAGCATCTCATGGCTCTGACTACCTGAGACCTCAGCTGAAAAGCATCCATAAGGGATGCAGCACAGGGCAGGTGCCTCTCCACTGAGCTCCACAGCAGCTCTGCCTTTCAGAAAGGGACAGAAGAGGGTGTCCCTGCCCAGCCATCACCCACCACAGCTACACAGTGCTCAGCACCCATCTGCTTCACACACTGGAGGTTCAAGCTCCCTCAGAAAGCAGTTACCACCCCAGACAGGTACAATGAGCCTCCCAGCCCTTAAAACCTCTGGAAATAAACTTGAAGGAGCTGTACATCTACTGAATGTGTGGGAAAGTCTCAGAAGCAGCCAGAATTTGACAAGAGGCCCCTGACTCAACCCTTTTGCTTCCCCAAATCCTCCTGAGGCTGCATGGATTGGGAATGGAAAGAGAGTGACTCCAGTTGAGGGCTCTTCCCATCCCAAAACCCAGCCAGGGTCGATAAAAATCAGCTGTGACTCAAAACTGCATCAGGCCCCACCAGTTCCTGGAAATTTAATCCACATATCAGTTCTCTAGAGCTACTGTGCAGCAGCTAAGTGACCCTGGACTTAGAGCCCCTCTCCACACAGCTGGGAGGCAGCCTTACTCACACCAGTGATTTAGTGTGTTTTGCAGCTGGAAAACCTGCCCCAACCCCAGGCAAGTTCAGTGGGTAAAATGAAAGGGCAGCCCTCCACTGGTGTGGGGAGGTAAAGGCAGAGAAAACCCTGCAAGGAAGGAAAAAAACACAAGGGAGGGACTTGAGCTGGACTAGAGGTGTGAAGGCAGCTGCATCCTGCTGCTTTGGGATCAGACAAGCAAGTTGAGAGGAGTTACAGCCCTTCTGTGAGCTCCAGGTGAGCACCAAGCTGCTCCCAACATCTCCTCCTCTCCAGGGGCTGGGAACTCCCTGGCATAGGTTGGCTTTACACTTTAAAAGTCAGCACTGGTGAAATGCTTCTTGTTCCCTGGGACACAAGAGGAAGAACAGGTCTGTCAGCTCCAGGAGAGAAGCCAACAGATAGGAGCTGGTGTGGAAAGATCCTCATTAGACTTGGCAGGCAGCAGGAGCAAGACTTCCTCTTATCCTCGTGCGCCCTGCTGGCAGCAGAGCTCTCCCACTGATCCTCTGGAGTGGCAGGAGGGTTTAATCTCCATGGAGATAGGGCTAATACAAGCCCATGATCCGCTGCAGGTGGGGGCTTGGCTACTTAGAGCTTGTGATGAGCCAGGCTACCTTGTTACTGCTGTTCTCCATCCCTCCTGGCAGCCAGCCTGGAGTGTGGTGGTCTGGATGCTGGGACAGGGCTCACTGGACTGGAAGATGCAGATGAGAAGGGCAGAACCAAAGCTCTGGGTGCAGCTGGGGGAAGCCTGAAGCGTGGGTAGGACCTGGCTGCTCCCACATCCACAGCAGACTCTACTTGGCCAACTCAGAGGCACCATGTGCAGGCAGGATGCTATAACACTGGAGCTGAGGGTGCTCCTGAGCCTGCAGCTGGGTGACACTCCCCAAATCTCACTGCCACTGCAGCTCCCAGAGTGTTGTTTGGCTTTCTCAAAGGCTTCAGCACCAGTGACAGATTTATCTTGGGTTTTACTTTCCTTCCTTTGCAAAAAACCCTGTTTGGACAACACACAGCAACATCCTCCCTCCGTGCAGCCAGGGATTAAAGTGAGCAGATGCTTGTTTGCTCACACTAGCTGGAGAATTGGACCTAAAATAGTCAACAGAGTTTGTCTTTTCCCAGCTGGAGCCTTCCCTCTGTGTGTTTTGAAGCTCCCCAGAGCCCAGAGGGCCTCCAGCACACACAGCCCAGCTCCCCAGTGTGTGGTCCTCAGCGTGCCCACAGCCTGCAAGGCTGCAGACACACACCTGTGCACTGAATCTTCTAGAAAGAGACCTGGTGAGGCTGCATCACGTCCTGCTGTAGCTGGTGCATCACTCTAAAAGCAAGAGGCACCTTTTGGCCCCATGACAAACCTTACATGAGGTAGTGATGCAGCACAGCAAATGGGTTTTGGAGCTGCTGAGGGATGGAGAGATGACCATGCTGAGGGGACAGAAGGTTCAGAGCTGAACCATTCAGACACTTGCAGGGCAAGTTGCTCTTCCCATGAGCTGCAGCTGGAGCTGGCTGGTTTTTATGGAATCAGGACTAGCCTTGGCATCCTCAAAATCAGTTGCCATTGCAGGAGACTCCCCAGAACCCAACACCAGCATGCAGCTGGCTGCACCCACCTGCTCTGGCTTCCTGAAGCCAGTAAAGGAGTGAGGAGCAAGGAGGATCATCATCTTCTGCCTGTGAGGTTTCCCTCTCCCTGGTTCTCCTGGTGTCAACAGGACAGACCAGGGCAGCTGAGGACATCTGCTAAGAGAAGAAAGCCTAAATAAGTAACAAGAAGGTGCTGATGGCTGGGCTCTAATTTAGATGCTCTGAGAAGCCTGTTGTTTCTGGAATTATCCCCTCTGCTGAAAGGAGGCAATCAAAGGAGCTGAAGACCTCAGCAATGCTGCTCAAGGTGATGGCAGATTATCCAGCTTTCTTGCTCATCACAAGCTCTCACTGACAGAGCTGTTGCTCCCTCAGAGCCAGGCTAAAAGACACAGCCCTGCAGGGCACAGGGACACAGAGCAGCCCCTTTCCTGGGGCTGTTAAACCCAACAGCTCTGAGTGCTGGGTACTTTTAGCTGTAGACCCTGCTCACACTCACTTTGGCACCCACACATCTAGCCAGGGGAGTGTAAACACACCTTGGCCCACCAGGAATCAAGCAGGAGGGGGGGATATTAATGCCACAGGGGGAAAAACAACATCTGAAGCCAAGCAGACTCCAGCAGAGGGTCTGAATGGCTGGGGGAAGTCTGGGCTCCCCTCCCCATGACACCTCAAGCCTGAGCCAGCCCCCTCCCAGCCAGAGACTGGAGGAGAAGGGGACCCAGCTGCAGCCCTGAGAGGGACAGACCTCTCCCATCCCACCCACAGCACTCCTGTGTGAGGGGGAAGCTGGGGAGAGGGCCAGGCACAGCCCCCTTCCTCCATGAATTTCCTAGCAGCAAAGCCAGGCTGGGCATTTCCACATTCCCATTCCCACCACAGCCAACTCCAAGGCAGGACACAGGGACATGTGGCTGTCCCAGTGCCACACCAGCCCCTGCACTGCAGCACAGCAGCTTGTCAAAGCCCCACCAGTTGTGTCTAACCCACTGTGGGCCAGTTTCCTCTGGCTGAGCCTTGCAGGAAGCACTGATGGGCTAATGGTTGTGTCTGAACACATTAACCAAATGACTTGCTGTGCTCTGTGTTTTCCTAGAGCCCCAGCCAGACCCCAAGACTATTTATCTTGGCTTTGAACCCTCTGCCCCTCACTGTGCAGCGTGAGCAAGGAACCACAGAGGTTTGCTAATAGAAACCAAAGCAGGAATCACCAGCAAGGCTTGCAGGGAAGCTGGAACAGCTCAGAGCTTTGCTAATTGGTGTCACAAACAGCATCTGCCAGGGTTTCCTGACCTGCCACAGGGATCCTTTCCTGGGGCTGCTCACAGGGTGAGCAGGGTCACAGTGTTCTGGCACCTCCAGGCCTGTGGGTACTTTTCCTGCTCCTGCCTTGCAGCTCTGAGGCAGGGGGATGGCAGCCAGCCCAGCCTCTGCACAGCTCCTCACCTGTGCCCAGGGACTGTTCCACATTCTGCCTTCATTTCACAGCACGATGGTCCCACCTGAGCTCCAAGCCACAGTGTGCAAAGGGCTGCACACACCCCCAGTCAGAGGGATCCACCTCCTCCTCCTCCTCAGAGGAGATAAGGATTGAGAGGACACAGACCTCCTGCTGTGTTTGTCAAGGTCAGGAGCAAACATCAGTGTCCTGGACCTTCTCCTGGAGCGACTGCAGAGCAGCCTGGGGAAGTGCCCCCCACCAAACAGCACACCCCAGCCCCCTGCTAGGCAGGGTTTTGCTCCACAAGGTCCCCAAAAGTTTTTCTAGCCTGATTTTTAAGCAGCTCAAGCCCTGAGGTTCCCTTGCTCCCTTTAGGAGACCAAGTCCCCATCTACATGATGGATTTTTATCCTGCTTTTTCCTCACCCACTTGGACTTGAACCCAGCTGAGACCATCTGGTGTCTGCAGTGGCTGTGCAGAGGTTCCTGTTGCAGCTGAAACAGGATCTGAGGTTTGCTCAGGCTCCACCACACACGGAGGCTGCAGCAGCTTCAACAATAAACAGAGGTCAGGATTAGCTGCAGGGAGCCCTGAGCCCAAAGCCCATGGATAAATACCCAGGAGAGCCTCATGTTGGCCATGTAGACCCAGGGGACAGGACTCTGTGGTGGTTCCCTCTGTTGAGGAATGGATCTTTGTCACCCTGCCAAAACCAGAGGCTACTTGATGAAGGGACAAAGCTCTGCTTCACCCCGTGTTCCCTCACCAGTCTTTTGTCCTCCTGCTGCATCCAGAAGCTACTATGAATCCTGGGCTCCATCAGCAGAGGGGTGGCAGCAGGGACAGGGAGGGGATTGTCCCTCTCTGCTCTGCCCTCCACATCTGGAGTCCTGTGTCCAGAGCTGGGGCCCAACACAAGGAAGATGTGGGGCTGTTGGAGAGTGGTCAGAGGAGCCACGGAGATGATTAGAGGGCTGGAGCAGCTCCCCTACGGAGAGAGGCTGAGGGAGCTGGGCTGGGTCAGCCTGGAGAAGAGAAGGCTGTGGGGGGACCTCATTGCAGCCTCCCAGTCCCTGAAGGGAGCAGAGGAACAGGAGGGGAATCAGCTTGTTAAAGGGGAGATAATGGCAGGACAAGGGGGATGGAGTGAAGCTGAAGGAGGGGAGGGTTAGATGAGATATTAGGGGGAAGTTCTTTGCAGAGAGAGTGGTGAGGGGCTGGAACAGGCTGCCCAGAGAGGGGGTGGGTGCCCCATCCCTGGGGGTGCTCAAGGCCAGGTTGGCTGGGGCCCTGGGCAACCTTGTGTAGCTCCAGGCCTGGAGGTTGGTGGCCCTGCCTGTGGCAGGGGGTTGGAGCTCTGTGACCCTTGGGGTCCCTCCCAACCCAGCCCAGTCTGTGATTCCATGATGAATGCAACACATCAACATCTCAGCTGGTTGCTGGAGCATGTGGCTGCCCAGCCAAGGGGCAGAGCTGGTATTGCAGCAGCACAGGAGCAGCCAGGTGAGCTGGGGCCAGGACCTCTGCACAGATCTTTTCAGCCAGGGCTTATTTCCTAGCAGGGAAGCAAGGATGGAGTATCCATTCCCCACGAGTGAATGAAATCTGCCTTGAATTTAAATGCAATAATCTCAGCCCAACCCTACAAAACCACAACTGAAGCTCTGCAGTGAAAGCCAGTGTGGTTTGAATAAGGGATTGCTAAAGGCTTCCCAGTTCCTAATGCCCCCACACCAGTGCAGAGCACAGAGCTCTGTGAGAGAGAAACACTGGGGAGGTGGAAGCACTGCTGGGATTATTTCCTATCTCCAGCCAGGCTGCAATCACTGCAGAGCAGGGCTAGAAGGAGCTACATGATTTCTCTCATCTCCCAGCACCCCAGCAGAGATCCTCAGCAGGTGTAAATTGCCAGAGCTTAGTTCTGGGTGAGATTCCCTGATTGAACTCACACTGAGGGGCTGGTTTTACTGCTGGGATAGAAACAGCTGCCTTACAGCTATCTGTGCAGCTACAACTGCCCAACCCTACCAGCAAACACAGCACAGGGATGACCTAAGTGTTACTAACATCATCTCTAGAGAAATCCTTCTTGGTTCCAGCCACTGCTACCTGCTCCCAGACCAAGGTGACAGCGCTGTCAGCTGAGGATAGGGCTTTTCCCACTGATGCACAGCACAAGAGATGATCTTCAGCAGGAGGGTGAGGTACCCCTCAGGCAGGCTCTGACAGCAGCAGGGAAATCTCCTCTTTCCAATCAGCAGGGATAAATCTCTCCTCAAATCTCCTCTCAGCCTGAAACTTTGTGCCTGGATAGAAACAAATGCAGCAGGTTGTGTGTTAGACAGGGGGAAGTCACGAAGGCAAGCAGGCAGCTCTGCAGAGAGGCCATGCAGAAGGTCCTAAGTGCTGGGCTGGGGCTGCATACAAGATGTTTTCCTCTCATAAACTGAGCCACCAGACTGCTGGAGGTGTCTGCAAAGCCCTGTGCTGGGTGGGACTTGGGCCAGGGCATCCTCCTCTGATCCCCACTGAAAAGGATCTCCTGGTTAAACCTCCCCTTCCATCAGGAACATCTCCTTCCTTCCACGTATTCCTCCCTACCCAACAGGGCTGGATACTGGTTTCCTTCACCTTGCAACTCTCACAAATGAGGTCATTTTATTTCCTGAGGAAGAGAGTGGCCAAAGCCCCCCAGCAGCTCACAAACACCAATTTAATTACATTTTTTTGATTCAAAATCTAAGTCACAGCTAATACCTGGCATGAAATAAAAGAGACTAGGCAGATCCCAGCCCTGAGCAACAGAATAGGAGCTGGTTTCCTTTAAGTCTACACACACACATATATATAAAAAATATAAATATATATAGGTATGTGTGCCATTTATATACACAGAGAGCAAAAGTGCTTTGACCAACCTGTTTGGGGCTCCCCAGCTGTACAGAAGCCACACACCAGCAGGTGCCCACTGTAAAAATTCCCTTCAAATGGTTTTTCAGAACCATGAGGTGCTCCAGGAATGAAAAAAAAAAAGGGGGAAAGACCCCCCAGCATTTGCCAGCACCACCCCAGAGGACAGGCAGGGCCATCAATCTTCACTGCCTTAGTGCTGGAAGGAATGCCTGGCTGGGTTTATGCTGGAGAGATGCATCTTGCAAGCTGTGGGTTGTTTCCTTGCTAATCAATCTACCATCACCCTCTACCATGTCTGGGATGTGGGGCTTTGCTGAGCAGTGCTTACCAGGTATTTGTGGGAGGCCAGGCTGGGTTAATCCAAGCAGAGGTGTCTCTGTGCTGCAGGAAGGGCTGGAAGCAGATTTCAGCATCCTAAACTGGTGTAAAGGAGGAGTAAATCAACACAAGGTGGCAAACAGGGTGTAAAGGGAAGGAGGATTAGCTCTGGTGTAGGGATGGACACACAGCCAGGGCACCAAGAGTCTTTTTCTTCAGTGAGGTGACTGTGGAAAGGCACCAGAGGGCTGGATGCTGGAGCCAGCTCCTGGCATTGGCTTGAGGAGGGGGGGATCTGACAGCACCACATTACAGTGCCCAGCCCTTGCTCCACAACCCCCCTCCCACACCAGAGCAGGGCTGCTTCGCTGGCTGCAGCGAGCTGTGCTGGGGCAGCTCTTGCTCCCAGCCCCAGGGATGGCTGCTAGCACACTCTGCCCCTCAGCTCCTCAAACATGTGACAGTTCTGGCTGAATAAACAAGCTAATTAATAAGAAGAGCCAGGCCTGTGGCTAACCTTGGGTGGCTTTGCTCTCTCTGCTTTTGCCATTCCCCTCTTAACGACTCCCCGAGCTGAGGTGCCAAGAGAAGGATTGATATCCCCACTTGCTCATTCAGGGAGATTGGGCTGGTTTGTTTTATTATTTTATTAGAGCCAGGAGTAAAGATTTCTATTGTCCAAGCCCAGGGAAAACCTGTTCAGGCTGATAAATCTCTTCCAGCAAGAGCCATTAGCTGATTAAGGGAGCCACAAGGAGAAAAGAAAAGACAAAGAGGTGCTGCCATTCCAGTGGAACTGCTCAATGGGCTTTTCTCTTCCTTGCAGGGACTTCTAAGAGCTTTCCTGGAGTGCAGAGCTGCAGAGAACACATGTGTGGGTCTGTTAAAGGGATGGATCATCAGAACTTGTCTAAAATAATCCTCATTCTCTGAAATCACAATTAACTAGCTGCCCAGATACTTAATCAGCTTCTCCTTTCATTTTTTCTTCTAGCTCCTCCAGCAGCTGTGCCAGGAACATCCAGCATCCTCTTCAGCATAGGAACTGGTGAAGATAGGGAGACTTTATGGGCCAAACATCACATGAAAGCCCAGAAATTCTCCCTTCTAGCAGTAGGGAACATCACCCTTCCATACCTCAGTCTGTCCTGTCCCATCCTCCCACCCCTCATAAAATAAAAACAGTGGCAACTGTGTCCAAAGAAACACTCAAGTCCCAACAGTGGAGGGTCTGGGCTGTGCTGATGATGGAAACATCTTACAAACATGCTGTAGGTCCAGAGTTTTAGTGCCAATCTCAATGCCCCAGTTCAAAGAGTCATCTCCCACCTCTAGAAGTTTTATGTACCCTGAGGTCAAAGGGGAAAACAGCAGGAGCATCACCCCAAAAATCCCCAGAACTGAAGAGCAATGAAAAAAGATGCTCAGTATTCTTTCCTGGAATTTGGTTCTCAATACAATACAGTGGTTGGTGACAGGTTGGTGACAGGTTTCAGGCCTGGAGGTTGGTGGCCCTGCCTGTGGCAGGGGGGTTGGAGCTCTGTGATCCTTGGGGTCCCTTCCAACCCAGCCCAGTCTGGGATTCTAGGATAGAACAGGGTCAGACAGGGATTCATCACCCTGAAATCACTGAGGTCAGCAATCCTGCCAGTGGTCTGTGGGAAGCACCAGCCTCCATCCCTCTTCCCTGCACCATTGGCAGAGGTGAGAAACACTACTCACTGCAGCAGCAAAGGGTTCTGCCTAATCCTCTCTGTAATCTCTTACTTTAGGAAACTTCAGGAGACTGGGTGGGAAACAGGCCCAACCTTAATCTCAGGACTTACCCAGGAGCACCAGGTCACAGCAGGACTGATCCTCCACGGCTGTGCACCAGGGCTTTGTGCAGGATTATGTCTAAACACAGACCCTGCCCAGGCCCAGAGCAGCAATGAGCACCAGAAGGAGAAGGATCGATGCAAAGCTTGACTCAGCACCTCCTGCCTCCCCCTCCCTTCATCCCAGATGTGGCTGGAGCCCCAGCCCAGCCCCACCGTGCCACGTTCCGTGAGGAAAGCCAGGCATGTCAGGGAACAGAACACTAATTGCCCCCAGATGTCTCATTAAGGCCACAGGAAAATCCTACAGGGTCAGGAAAACACTTGTGGAAAGCACCAGGAGGTCACACAGCCAAACCTTCCCCAGGGTTACAAAGAAGCCCAGGGCTTGGTGACACCTGAAGCACAGAACCAGGAGCCCACAGCTCAGGCAGGAGGAGCCTGGCAAGCAGGAGCAAGCTCCTGGCAAGCAAAGCAGCAGCTCTGCCTGCTTCCTGGCAGGAATACACTCATTTTTACAGAGGAGGGGGAACCACAGACCTTAGGGTGGCTTGGGCTGCCCCTGCTGCCTCCTCCATTGCTGAAAGTAGGGTGGGTATTCCAGCAGGAGAGGAACAAGACCACCCTCTGACTGCTCCCCAAGCCTCTATGCCCAATTTCTGTCACTCAGGCTGTGGTAACCCCCCATCCCTGTGGTACTAAGGCAGGTTCTGCTTCCACTCAATTAGTGCCACTAAAGGAGAGGCTGCTGTGCACCCTGCAGCAGCCCTGATCCCATGGGACAAGGGCCTCACATCCTGTCCAGGCAGCAGGAAGCCTTGGGGTGACCGAGGTAACGTTGCTCGTGGAGGCTGCTCCATCTGCAACTCATCCTGGCCCAGAGCAGCAGCAGGGAGATAAGGAGTTCCAAAGGGCTCCTGGAAAACTCTGACAAGCAATCTATTTTGAGCTGGCCTGGCTCTCTTTTCCTGCTGCATCTCCTGTGCAGGCCCTGGGATGAGGCAGACCTCACATCTCTGGAGGACAGGACAAGGGAGCGAGCTGTCCCCTTTGGTGGGAGGCAGCAGCAGTGGGATCTGATGTGCATGAGAACATTCCCACCAGGGAAAAGAATCCTGGGCCAGTGAGGGGCTGTGCAGAGCTGGCTGTGCTGCCTCTGCTTGCTCCACAGGCTGCTTTGAGTCCCAGGTTCCCAGAGTGACCCTGGCCCACCAGGAAAGGCTTCAAGTGATGTGGTGTCCTGGTGTCCATCTGCAGAATTAGTTCAGTTCAGATGCTGTTGCCTGGGGGAAGGGGAAGAGGACCCAGGGCCCAGGCAGGGAAAGCACAACAGGCTGCAAATTTAAACCCTGGGCTGGAGCAAACACACAGGAGCTCACTCTGCCCATGCTCCAGCTGGGTGGCAGGGATGCTTTGTCATCCAGAGGCCACCTGGAGCAGGAGCAAAGCTGTTCTCACCTACCTGGACCTGCTCTGACCACAGAGGGCTTTGTTCACTGCATGAGCCACCCCCTCAGCCTCTCAGCCCAGCCACCTCCTCGCTGGCTGTGCACAGAGCACTCCCTGCCCTTTGGCTGGCCCCACTCCTGCTCGTGGCACCCCTGGCTCCCTGCAGCTCCAGCCCTGCTCCAGTGCAGCTCCCACAGGCCAACCACACTCTCCCACCCCTCCTCTCCACAAGCCCCCCCTACATGAGGACGTGGGTCTGTCTCCCCAGCACCAGGCTCTGTGATTTGCTCTGACCCAGCCTCAGATCAAAGCATCCTGCATCCTTGTCCCACCAGCCTCCTGCTCATCCCCACTCAGTCCCCACTGGCCCATGAGCAGCAGCTTCACCTGGATTCTTTGGACACAAGAGTCAGCTCCCTAAAATAAGGATAATCCCCATCCAGGAGCTCTTGGAGGGGAACAGAGCTGGGAGCCAGCCAATGCTCCTTCCTCACCACACCCTGGCAGAGATGGGTGCCAGGGCATTTGTGCTTTAGAGCAGAGCAGCCTATTTTGGGGAGGGACAAAGGGAAACCATGACAAAAGCTGATATGGAAAAGGGAGTAAGCAGCAAGCTGATGACATTTACTTGGTGCCAGGGAGGCAAACCCAGCCCCAGCACGTGCCACCCAGTACCAACTCTGCAGCTTCCACAGCAGGTGAGGATGCTCTGAGTAAGGGGGGTGCCTGGACCATTCCCCCACCCCAAACTGGGCACCTCCTGGGCACGGTGCAGAGGAGAGAGATCTCACTCAAGGCCACTCCCAGCTCAGGAGGCTCATGAGAGGGGCAGAGGCTTCTGCTGCTGACTTCAGAGAAAGCAATTTTTAAAGGATGAGTAAGAAGACAACTTTATGATTGAACTGCTGCAGTGTCTGGGAACCAAGTGCTTGGGATATGGGAACTATGTGGCAGACAGCTGGGGACAGGGACTGTGATTCATCCTGGATACTCTGGAAGCAGAGAAAGGGCACAGAGAGCCAAGGCAGTTAAGTAGGGATCTAAGGAGAATAAGCAATGGGCCCAAGGCTTTACAAACTATAAACACTGTGATGGAGGAGCTTTGTATTCAAAATAAGCAAAGGCAAATTAAAGGAGGGAACCAGGGGAAGGGAAAGAGAGCAGGGAGGAGAAAGGCTGAGTAGAGATCAGCAACCAGCACCAGGTGGAGAGAAGGTTCTTGCTGGAGATGCAGAGGGAGCAGAAGCCTGAGGAAGTGTGCAGAGTGAGTGAGGTGGTTTCAAAATGAGGGGTCCCCAGGTGAGCCCAGGGATGTTTCTCAGAGCTCTGAAGCAGAAGTGAAAGAACTGGTTTAAAGGAAACCAGGCAACAAGTGCTGTGCCCCAGGAGCCCATGTGAGAAGCTGGGTCTTGACTCCTGGCCAGGTGTGTCAAAGCTCAGCTGGAATGTGGCACAGAAAGTCACCTTCTCATCACATTAAACGACTCAGTGTCCACACCCACCACAGAGTCCTCATCACACTGATCCCAGCATGCTTGCAGGAAGGGCAGAACTCCCCTTCCTCACCTTCCTACAGGGTAAGAGCCTCACAAACCCAGGGCAAGGCAAGACAGAGCAGCCCCAGAGGGAAGAGACCCTCCTGCTCAGAAAGGACAGGCCAGTTTGTGCACCAGTGGCTGCACTGGAACCAGCCTGCTGAAGCAAAACCCCCAAGGCCACAACACCTGCTGGCTCTGCTGAACAGGGAGACTCAGAATCACAGAATCCCAAGGTTGGAAGAGACCTTTAAGATCATCAAGTCCAACCATTCCCATCCTGTGCTAAACCAGATCCCTGAGCACCTCATCTCCCCTTTGTTAAACACCCCCAGGGAAGGGGACTCAGCCCCTCCCTGGGCAGCCTGTGCCACAGCCCCACAACTCTGCCAGGGAAGAACTTTTCCCTCCCATCTGCTCTGACCCTGCCCTGGGGCAGCTTGAGCCCATTGCCCCTTGTCCCATCTCCTGTCCCCTGGCTGCAGAGACCATCACCCACCTCTCTGCACCCTCCTGGCAGGTAGTTGTAGGCAGTGACTCACATCCTTGCCTCCAGGAAGACAAGGCTGCCTGCAGACCCCAGCACAAGCACAAGTACTCCAAGGATAAGTGAAATAAAAGGCTGCATCAGGAGGATGCAGGATAAAGGTGACTCATGGTATTGCTCCAGGTGCAGAGCAACCTACTCCTTGTTTTCCACTCCCTTAGCAACATCAAGTGTTAGATGGCTCAGAGAAGTCTCCAAGCTCTGCATCCTCATCCCTGCACCACACAGCAGCAGTCCAGCTGCTGCTCTTCCCTCCAGATCCCAGCTTCAGCCAGAGCCCTCTACAGACAGAGATTAATATGTTCCACACATCACAGTTCACCTCTGGGCAGAGAAGAGCAGGAATAACCTAAGTGGCTGCTTTAGATGCAGGAGGAACCAGCATCTCTGTGATGCTGTGGAGCCTGGGAGAGTTTCACCCAGCCAAGATGCTAATCAGCACTCCAGCAGAGTGCTGAGTCAGGGAAACAGCAGCACAGGGTTGATTTGCAGGGAGCAAAGTGCCAGATGCCTTCACATGTGTGCCCAACTTCACCCAGCCCAACAGGTTCCATGACCAGTGTGACATATTCCTCTCAGGTCCCTGGGGTCCAGCACTGCCCCATGGCAGCCCCACTCTCCTGGTGCTTAGGCCCATCCAATTAGTCAGCCCCACAAGTCCTCATGATGGACCTGGATTGATCTAGCCCAGCTCTTAGGTTCCTATCTCCATTTATCAGGCCTTCAGGTTCTTTTAATCCCACCTCAGCCCTCCCCAAAGCAATGAGATAAGAGGCAGGCTGGAGAGGCTGATAAAAGGCAACTGAGCAAATCCATTACTGCTGCTCCTGTGCCAGGAATTACAAACCCCAGCCCTTGCTAATTATGCTTGCCAACCAGAGTCCCAAGACAGCATAAGCCAAAGAAGAAAGTCAGGCTCACTGATAACCTGTCCTGGGTAGAAAAAAAAGCCACACCTGGAGTACCAGGACTCTGGTTCTTACACAACTTGTGGCAGTGACTTGTTTGGGCACAGAGGGAGGTCAAAGCAGGGTGCTCAAACCAGAGCAGCTACAGCATCAGTTCCAGAGAAGCCTCAACCAGTACAAGTACTGGCTGCCCCAGCCCTGCCCTCTCAGTGGGACACCCACCCTGGCCCACACACACTCCTCACACCCTGTGCTGAGCTGTTGCAGCAAGTTAGACCTGCAGAACAATTCACTTTGGCTTCTGTGCAGTGCAGCAAAAAGCCTTTATTCCTACTGGGAATACTGGGCAGAGCCTGGATCTGCTCAGTGAGGACAGGGGATGTGCACTGAGGGATGAGCCTGAGCCAGGATGTGATGGGAGGAGATGGGAAAGACACAGGGTCTGAAGCACAGACCTGAGCTACCACACATCCACTCATGAAGGGACACAACCCTCAGCCCAGGAGATGTTTCAAGATCTCTAATGTTATAAAAAAAAACAAACCCAAGAAAACAAATAATAAACAAAAAAAAAAACCCCCAACAAAGTGAACCACAAACAAAACAACCCCAAAACAAAACAACTCACCAAACAACTGACAGGAAAAGCCACATTCAAGATGTTCTCTCAAGGTGCAGAGACTGGAGAACAAGTTCCAAGGTCAACTGGAGCATGTTTTAATTGCAACCTTTTGGGGAAAAAAAGGAAAGTTCCTTGTATAAATGGAGATTAATGAACATTTCAAGACACAGTTGCTTTAGCCTAACCCCTCCCCTGCACATTTTCCTTGGTATGTGGCCTAATGGATGTGTCAACAATGTAAAAACGAACAAAAACTAGTAAAATAAATAAATCAAGCCACTCATCCAACCAACACCCTCCCTGGAACAGGCTCAGCTTCTATTTTAATTGATATCTTCTAAAGCCCAAATCCTTCCTCAAGGAAAAATAAACCCTGGGCACTTCAGGGAATAACATGATAAGATTTGCCCAGGATCCTCTGGTTTATGGGAGGCAGAGGCAGGAATCCAGGTCAGGACCACAACACTGAGCACACAGGCACAGAAGAACACAAAGCATCTCCAAGAAACCTGATTTCATCCTGACCCCTGAGGTTTCCATCACTCTTTGAGCAGGTAGTTGAGCTCCTGCTGTTTGTTTGTCCAGCTCCTGGGATTTCACACCCTGCCTGGAAGCCAGTCCCAGCACCAAGGGAGATGCTGTTGGTTCTTCTCTTTCCTTGAAGCAAGACCCTTTGACAAGGCACTCTGTCTTCCTCTCAGCTCTCACTGGAGCAGCCCAAGGGCTCGTTAGGAAATGGACTTAATTATATTTGATGGATGGGGACTGGGGACTATTACTTATCTCTGTGCAGCAGACAGGCCATAAAGGATGCAGCTCTTGCAGTTGAATTCTTCTTGTGAAGTAACTGCACAGCCTGTACCTGGGCTGAGTCCACAGACCCAGAACCTCTGCTGTCCCCAGGGCTTCAAATCCTGAGGAAAAGGCCAGAGAGCAGAGGGAACACATCAGTGTCCTGACATCCAGAATGAGACCAGGACCTTGTTGTGGCAGGAACTGAAGGGTCCTCACAGAGTTAAGACACTGCTGGACACAACCTAAGCTCTGGAGCAGGAGCAGATTAAACACAGAAGCCAAAAGAGAACAGAGGCTGCAGCACAGAGGAGGGAAAGAGAAGCCACTGGATAGAACAGTGGATGCCCAGTTCCCATCCCACTATGAAGACTTAAACTTCTACAGGTTCCTCACAGCTGATGGAGCATCTCATGCCTGTGCTCAGCCCTCAGTACAACTGCCTGTGTTACAGAGTCACAGAATCACAGGGGTGGGAAGGGACCTCCAGAGCCCATGGGGTCCAACCCCCTGCCAAAGCAGGGTCCCTGGGACAGGTCACACAGGTCGGTGTCCAGACGGGGCTGGAATCTCTCCAGAGAAGGAGACTCCACACCCCCTGGGCAGCCTGTCCCAGGGCTCCCTCACCCTCACTGGGAAGAGTTTCTTCCCCAGATTGGGGTGGAACTCCCTGTGCTCCAACTTGCAGCCATTGCCCCTTGTCCTGTCCCCACAGACACTGAGAAGGGGCTGCCCATGTCCCCTGTGTCCCACCCTTCAGCTATTGATCCCCATTGATCAGATCCCCTCTCAGGCTGCTTCTCTCCAGGCTGAACAGCCCCAGCTCACTCAGCCTTTCCTCACAGGGGAGATGCTCCAGGCCCTTCAGCATCTCCGTAGCCTCCTCTGGACTCTCTCCAGGAGATCCCTGTCTCTTTTATCCCAGGGAGCCCAGAACTGGACACAACACTCCAGGTGGGGCCTGACCAGGGCAGAGCAGAGGGGGAGGATCCCCTCCTGTGACCTGCTGGCCACACTCCTCCTGATGCCCCCAGGATCCCATTGTCTCTCTCAGCCCCCAGGGCACACTGCTGGCTCATGGCCACCCTGTCACCCACCAGGACCCCCAGGTCCTTCCCTCAGAGCTCCTCTCCAGCAGCTCCCCCCCAGCCTGTCCTGATTCCAGCAGTTATTCCTTCCCAGGTGCCAGACTCTCCACTTGCTTTTATCAAACCCCATCTGGTGTCTCCCTGCCCAGCTCTCCAGCCTGTCCAGGTCTCTCTGGATGGCAGTGCAGTGTCCTGGGTGTCACCCACCCCTCCCAGCTCTGGATCATCAGGCACTTGCTGAGGGTGGATGCTGCTCCCTCATCAAGGTCGTCAGTGAAGATATTAAACAGGACTGGAAACGTTGCTGCCTGATGACAGAGGCTGGGCACTGTTTGGGGTTAATACTCCCCATCCAGCAGCAGGTTGTTTCTTCTGAACCAGTCCAGTTCATTGCCTGTGCTTCATGGTGTAGTGGGGCCATGGCCTGAGGGCAGAGAGGTGTGAGTGGGAGCTGTCCCACGAGATGGCTGGTTTGGAGCCCACTGATTGTCCTCCTGGACCAGCCCTTGTCTTAAGGTGGTTTGTTGCTTGAAAAATAGGCACCTACCAGGTGTAGGACACAGGGAATGGCAAACTGAATCCATAGTTTTAAGTCCTGGACATGAAGTCTTCTCCTCAAAGAAAGGAGACCAGCTCCTAATCAGTGTCCTTCTCTATGTTCTCCATCCCATCTTCTCTGATGGGGGAAGAATACTCCACACAGGAGGATATTCAAGCATTCAAGCCCTTGCTCAAGCATTTTAGTCATTGCTTGTGGCCATCAAGGCTGCAAAACAGTGGAAGAGAGCATCAGAGAAACCCCCAAAGCCAACAGGGTAACCCCCAGAGCTCTCAATTCCCCCTCAGTGCTCAAGCTGGAACCAAACTTCTCTCAGATCTTTGTAGGTGCATCCACACTGATGACTTGGAGACCACCTAGCAGGAGAAATCATGGCTTACAACAGAGAAAGGGGCTACAAGAGAACGTGCTAGGAGGTTAGCTCAGTTCTGTTGGCTGCAGGCAGATTAGCTCAGACCCCAGAACCCAACATGCTCGACCTGCAAAGGTAAAATATCCCTGTCCTAGGAAAGGGGAGGGAAAGGGGGGGATGAATGGGATCAGCCAGATCAGTTGCTCAAAAGGGTTTCCTGCAATCACACAAGCAGTTGCATCAGCACAGAGGAGAGGACAGTGTGGGGTGGTGGAGGCAGCTCGTGGGAAAATATGATGAGGAAAGTGATGCTTAACCAGACCAGAGGAGGAGGGAGGATGTGCAAATCCTTCCTTACCCAGATTGTAGTCAGGAAAAAAACCCCACCTTCTGCTTTAGCTGCTTCACATTAGGTCACCTGGGAGCAAGAGTCTGAGGGCAAACTGGGAGGACTGAGCTCCTCCCTGCTAAACACAGAATCCCAGACTGGTCTGGGTTGGAAGGGACCCCAAGGGTCACAGAGCTCCAACCCCCTGCCACAGGCAGGGCCACCAACCTCCAGGCCTGGAGCTACACAAGGTTGCCCAGGGCCCCAGCCAACCTGGCCTTGAACACCCCCAGGGATGGGGCAACCACCCCCTCTCTGGGCAGCCTGTTCCAGCCCCTCACCACTCTCTCTGTGATGCTTCTGTCTCCCCATTTGCTTGCAGCAGGTGCCACACTCCTGCTAAACAACCACCCCACTTAACCATCCATCAGCACTTATCAGGCCTTATCACATCCTAATCCACTGTCATCCCATCCCTCACAGGGAAAATGGGCTGAGGCTGCAGGGAAGTCTGCAGAGAGAGATAAAGCACCTTCCCCAACCCACCCCCACAGCAAGGCAGCACACTGGGGTGGCCCCAGCACACAACAAGAACTGCTCTGGTGCAACTGGAAGGTGATGCTCATTCCAGCCAGGACTGTCAGGGCACCCTGCCCTGAGCCTCAGCACCCTCAGCACCCACTCCTCCTGGGATCTTGCAGGCTCATAACCCCCTCTCGTGGCAACCTCACAGCCCCTGCACACAGGAAAGATGCTGTGGGTTTGGTTTCTACCCCTCCCCACCCCAGCACTGGATCCTGCTCCGGATTTCCAGAGCCCTTCAGAGGCTCTGCTGAGGCACATGAATATTGATGATTTGCAGAGATGCAGCAGAAAAAGCAGCTGGAGGGAGACAGACTCTCCAGAGCCAAGTTCAGCAAAGGCTGCCTGGTGCAGAACACCTCCTGGGGCAGGAGGAAGAAGGGGGAAACAAAGCTTTTCTGGGGAGAATCCCAGACTGGGCTGAGTTGGAAGGGACCCCAAGGGTCACAGAGCTCCAACCCCCTGCCACAGGCAGGGCCACCAACCTCCAGGCCTGGAGCTACACAAGGTTGCTCAGGGCCCTATCCAACCTGGCCTTGAACACCCCCAGGGATGGGGCACCCACCCCCTCTCTGGGCAGCCTGTTCCAGCCCCTCACCACTCTCTCTGCAAAGAACTTCCCCCTAATATCTCATCTCACCCTCCCCTCCTCCAGCTTCACCCCATCCCCCTTGTCCTGCCATTATCTCCCCTTTAACAAGCTGATTCCCCTCCTGTTCCTCTGCTCCCTCCAGGGACTGGGAGGCTGCAATGAGGTCCCCCCACAGCCTTCTCTTCTCCAGGCTGACCCAGCCCAGCTCCCCCAGCCTCTCTCCATAGGGCTCCAGCCTTCTAAGAAGAATGTCAAGCCTGTGAGTAGCATTCAGGGGACAGTGATCCCACTTTTAACCAGGAAGGAGCACCCCATTCCTTAAATTAAAGCTTCAGCCAAAGCCTCACCTGTTCATAAAACTGAGTGATTCAGTGGAGCAGCAGTTTTACAGCTGGACAGACTTGCTTTGCTCAAGTTCTTGCATTCCCAGTCCTGCCTCATAGGTCAAAACCAGCAGGAACAGGCTCTGGCTACCTGTCCCTGACTCACTTTTGGTTGCCTTTGCCTTTTAGGGATTTATTTAAAGCACATTTAGATTCTTGGTGTTGCCATAGAGCTGTTTACACCTTTTAACATGGAACCTTTGCTGAGCAGGAGCTGTCCTGGGAGCAGGACAATCCCTTCCAGGCTGGTGTTCTACAGCTCCTCTCTCTCCTCATACATCAATAATCACAGCTCCTTCCTGTACCCTCTGTGCTGCAGCAATGCCAGACCTCAAACACATACCCCTACACCCCCCAGGTATCCCCTGCTCTCCTCTGCAGTGCCCCCCATCACCCCACATCCACTCCCCACCTTTCTCTGGAGGAACTGGAGTACCCAGCAGCTGCCCTGGGAGCTGTGTGCCCTGACTGGGTGCTGTGCTCCCACTCTGTCAGCTGGGCAACCCTTAAACAGGGCACTAATTTGGGTACTAAACCAAAGCACCCTCCAGATTTCATGGTTGGGGTGGGGGAGTGTAATGATTTGGAGACATCTCCTCTCTGCTGGAATCAGCCAAGGGATCCAGCAGAGCAGGGGAAGGAGCCCACACACCCCATCTTCCCTCAGGGCTAAGCCAGCCTAGAAAGCCAGTGTCTCAGTCCCTGCTGAGAAGGGACACAGGGGCTGGAGAACCAAACAGGCAGGAAGTGTCCCAGTTCAGCAGGGGAGTGTCAGTGCTCCTTGCAAGCATCAAAACCTCCTCACTCCCCTACCAGTACAGCCAGTTCTGGTAGCACAGCTCACGTCCCTGCTCCCAGCCCCCCAGCCAAAGCCCATTTGCTTTCTTCCTGGACCTGTCACATCCCAGGGATTGCCAAGGCTGCTTGGAAAAAGCAAAGCCAGTGGCTGCTCTCAGCCCCTGCTTGTTCCTTCACCCCCCAGCAGCACGTGCAGAGCTGCCAGCAGCTGTCCAAGTGCAGCAAGAAGCCAGAAGGGCTGGTGTGTCCTGCAGAAGCACCCCAAAGCTCACATGTGATACTTATTAGGACAGCTAAACCAAAGCTGACTCACTCACCCTTGTGCTGGGAGAAGGGAGGATGAAGTGACATCTTTCCATCTCAAGAGCATTATGACTTTTCTAGGGACAACACTGCCTGTTCTCTGCATCTTTTCCACTCCTCTGCACAGGAGCACGTCCAGAGGATGGGGACAGCTGGTTCCTTTGCACAACAAGCCTGAGCCAGCCTTTAACTTACAGGAATACTGGCCAAGCATGTGCTCTGCAGTTGAGTTGAAGCAACCAGCACAGGAACACCAGAGTCACTGAGCTCGTGTGATCCCCCTGAGGCAGCACAGGACACACAGGACACACAACTGAACCACCAGGTTATAAATCCCTGAAGACAAAGGGGATCCCAACACCTTGGCAAGGTCCCTGACACACACACACAAGCATCTCCCACTCAAGGCAGCTGCTTCCAGTGCTTTGGGGCGTGTGGTGAGCCTTGAGGAACAAAGACTGGATGGCAAACCAGTACAGCAGCATCACAGGTCTCAAGGAGAAAAACATCCCTCACCTGGAATCCACCAAACAGGAACAGGCTGCCCAGAGAGGGGGTGGGTGCCCCATCCCTGGGGGTGTTCAAGGCCAGGTTGGATGGGGCCCTGGGCAACCTTGTGTAGCTCCAGGCCTGGAGGTTGGTGGCCCTGCCTGTGGCAGGGGGTTGGAGCTCTGTGACCCTTGGGGTCCCTTCCAACCCAGATCAGGCTGGGATTCTATGTTGTGCCAGCAACTGCGAAGAACTTTGCACTGAGGATCAGCCCAGGTATGGCACAGGGTGCAACTGCCAGCACAGCATGGGATGGGATTGGTCTTCCCAAAAAGATCCTGCTCCATTCCCTGTAAGAGACAACGTGGCTGAGCAAGAGCCTGAGCACAGGAGAACACCCAGCCTGTCCCAGGGACCCTGCTTTGGCAGGGGGTTGGACTCAATGATCTCTGGAGGTCCCTTCCCACCCCAGCAATCCTGTGAAAGGGGAGAGGCAGCCCCAGTCTGCCTGGGGGAAGGGAGGTGCCTGCAGGAGGCAGGGTGCTGGGGTGCCACAGCAGGTCCCAGCAGCCAACCTGAAAGAGAAAAGCTCCCAGGGATGAATGGGAACACCCACTGTGCTGGTGAGGAGGGCAGAGCTCAGACTATTATCCAGCAATGACAGGGAAATAATAATAAAAATAATAAAAATCACCAAAATAGAAGTTTTGGAAGGTTCCAAAACTATTTGTGAAGTGGAGCCAAATTTGACTGATGGATTCAGCCAGAATGAGGAAAATAATCAGAAAAACATTGAAATGTGGCATTTTTAGTTCTTCATTTTCCTTTTCCCCCCCTTGAAGTGAAACATTTCACTTTGGAAATGGTGAAGCATTTTAGTCCCAGCAGGATCTTGGAGCCTTTATCCCAGTGAACCAGGAATGTTTGTTTGGTTTGTCACTTACTGACTGAGTTAAATGTCAGGAGGAAACCTCAGTGTTGCTTTTTCATGTAAAAATAAAAGTGTACTAAAGATTTTATCGTGGTACAAGCCATTAGAAGAGGTTTGCTAAAGGCAAGCACCCTTCCTGGCCAGATCTGTGACTCCACTGAAGGCCCAACAGAAGATGGAGCCAGGGGTGGATTGAGCAACCTGCATGGGAAAGGGATGGGGTGGCCTTAGGTGACAGGGAGGGCAGAGAAGGGTCCATCTCAGGAGCCTCTCTTCCTATCAACCCAAGGAGCTGCCCCAAAACTGCCACAGGAATAGCAGGGTTGGGGGTGATGAAGGCTGGGAGGGATGAAGGCTGGTGTGAAAAGCCCCCCCAGAGGTCCCAGAGTGGGAGAACCAGGGTCTTCTCCTTGGTCCTTGTGTCCAGGGGTGCTGGGGAAAGCCACATCCTGCCTCTTCCACCATGCAGAGCAGCCTCTGCCAAGAAAGCAGCCTCTCCTGTGACTGGTGTCTTGACTTCATCTCATTTTAGGGTCTGATGAAAAGATTTGGGGTCTTCTCCAAGCTTTGTCAGTGAAGGGCTGAGTGACACAGCCAAGAGACTCAGGATCCCACACTGCTCCCTCCTGAGCCCAGATGTCCTACGTGTCTCCTCCCCTCCTCCACCAGGACTCCCTGCCCTCACACCTCGTGGGGTCTGCAGATCCAGGGACTCACCACTGGTTCCCTACCAGGGCTTCAGGAACCCTGTGGCTCCTGTCACAGGAACTGTCGGAGAGGGTCCAGAGGAGCCATGGAGATGCTCAGAGGGCTGGAGCAGCTCCCCTGTGAGGAGAGGCTGAGGGAGCTGGGCTGGGTCAGCCTGGAGAGGAGAAGGCTGTGGGGGGACCTCACTGCAGCCTCCCAGTCCCTGGAGGGAGCAGAGGAACAGGAGGGGAATCAGCTTGTTAAAGGGGAGATAATGGCAGGACAAGGGGGATGGAGTGAAGCTGGAGGAGGGGAGGGTTAGATGAGATATTAGGGGGAAGTTCTTTGCAGAGAGAGTGGTGAGGGGCTGGAACAGGCTGCCCAGAGAGGGGGTGGGTGCCCCATCCCTGGGGGTGTTCAAGGCCAGGTTGGATGGAGCCCTGGGCAACCTTGTGTAGCTCCAGGCCTGGAGGTTGGTGGCCCTGCCTGTGGCAGGGGGGTTGGAGCTCTGTGATCCTTGGGGTCCCTCCCAACCCAGCCCAGTCTATGATTGGTGTTACAACACAGATTCTAAACTCCACCCTGCTTCCAGTGCACTAACAGCCTGTCCCAAAAAATCAGAGACTTTGCCCAGATCCTGACCTTTAACTATTCCATCCAGGGGCCAAACGCTTAGTCAGCTCTGAGCAGCTCTTCAACCAGCCAAGAGGGAACTACAGCAAGAGAGATTTTTCTAAATGCCATTACACAAGTGGCTGCCCAAAGCCTGGCTCAGCCATTTACAAGCATTTGAGGAGCACACACCCCCCCATTCCCAGAGCACCTCACCACAGGTCTTCTTGGGGCTGACGTGGGACAGTGGCTTTCAGGGTCTTGGTGTGGGGTACAGAGACCCCAACCTTGAATCCACATGAACCTCCAGCTGCTGGGAGGAGACAGACCTGGTGATTACAGCAGGCAGGGAATTGGGAGCTGGGGCATGAAACTAGAGAGGGGAAACACTGAAGCTTTGATCTTAGAAACAGCTTCCTGATAGGAGATTTATGAGCAGTGGGAATAGTCTCCTTCACAGGAGGCTGGAAGTGCTGCTGCACAGGGCTTTAAAAACAAGACTGGATGAAAATAAAAGTCTACAAGAGGCATGAGGAATGGATTTTGCTTTGACCAGATGGAGAGAACCCCACGGTTCACTTCCAGCTCCAGCCACCCTGCCCATCCAGCAGCAGCAAATCTCCCACCTGCCTTCTGCAGCACTTCCATGAGTGGCCAGCAAAAGTCCTCCAAACATCTCTGCACTGCTAGGAAAAGCATCCCAACCAGTGTGACCAGCCCAAATTTCTCCCCCTGCTCTCACCCCGCTGCAGCTGGTGGATGTGACCTCCTGGGGCTGCTACAGAACCTCATTTTTCAGCTAACACCTGGGTGTAGTAGCCAGAACCAGGGGCTTGACACATCCCACTGCAGAGCAGGAGCCTGGGGAAGGGGTATTTTCATTAATACATGTGGCTTGTTTAACTTGGACATTGAAGCAGCTGAATTTTCTCCAGCTTGCTTCTCCCCATAATCAGCTTTTCCTTTTCTCCTGACTTGTCCTTTCCCAGGGAGTTTTTGGGTATTGATTCCCTCCAAAGCTGCTTCAGTTGCTGCTGAAGGATGTTGAAGTGACAGCTTTGGCCATCTAAGTGCTATGCTCACCCACAGAAGCCACCCAGCTCCAGCAGCCCCCTTCACAGCTCCTCACACCCCAGCCCTGTTTTTAACCTCACTGTGACCCAGCTACACCTAAAAAGCAGCCAACAAGAGCAGCACCTCTCTGGCTGCCCAGAGAGGGGGTGGGTGCCCCATCCCTGGGGTGTTCAAGGCCAGGTTGGATGGGGCAACCTTGTGTAGCTCCAGGCCTGGAGGTTGGTGGCCCTGCCTGTGGCAGGGGGGTTGGAGCTCTGTGATCCTTGGGGTCCCTCCCAACCCAGCCCATTCTATGATGCTTCATCTGCATCGTCCAGCAACCATGGGTAAACACCCAGCTGCTCAGCTGTGTGTGGTTAAGCCCCATCCCTCACATCAGGCAGGAGCTGTGCAGACACACAACAGGCTGTGGTGGCTCCAATTCAGTGCCCAGGAGGCTGTGGTGGAGCTGACAGACCCAAGTGCTCTCTGCTCCACTCTCAGACCCTTCACCAGGGCCTGTTGGGAAGCTTCCCTGAGACTCAGGCTCATAAAACCACCGAGCCAGAGCCCTGAGAAGGGATTAGCTGCAGAAGTCTGTGACCTCAACTGAACACAGCAAGTCAAAAGCACTCTGACTTCAGGCTTATTGCCCCACAAAAACAGTGAAATCATTTCATTCATCCCCAGGGCCTCATTTCCTTCCTTCCTTCCCTCAGCCAAGCTGAAGCTTAAAATAGTATTTTGCATTCCTCATATTTCACTCCAGAAACTAATTAATACCCAATCAGCCAAAAGCTCTTCTCACAGCAGCCTGGCTCGAGCGTGCAACCTGCCCACCCTTGGCAGGAGCAAAAGGCTCCCAGTTCCTCCCAAAAGGCTCTTCTGACTGAGCATCTGGAGAGATCTGCACTAAGGCAACAGAAAACAGGAAAACAGTGAAATCCAAGCCCCACGCGCAGTGTTCCCTCTGCCCCATGTGCACAGCACAACTCCTGTGCCCACAAACAAACTCACCCTGGGGTTAATTCCCCAACACCCCAAGCACAGCTGCTCTCCACCAGCTTCTAGCAGCCCCCAAAGGCTAAAAGCATGAGTTACCTTCTGCCTCCTTGTGTTGGGACCCATGTTACAGGGCTGAAACTGCACTCCAGCCTGTTTTCCTGGGCTCATGGAAACCAAAAGGCCATTTTTTTTTCCCCCTCTTTGGATCAAAAGGCCTGGCAAAACCCTCTAGGTCAGTACAGGGTGGGGAACAGGAAAGGAGCATGAGTCTTTCTTCATTCGGACTACACAGCTATTTCTCACCCTCTCAGCAAGCCAGGCCAAGCATGAGTCAAACAGCAAGGCTGTGCAGGTGATGGAGCATAACTCCAAGGGAAGGAGCCTAAGCTGGAAAGGAAACCTCATCCAGAGTTCTGAATACATCACCCCACGAGACATGGAGCCCCCTCACTACAAGATCTTTCTTGCCTGAAGCTCAGAGGGCCAAAAGCAGCTGTTTGCATCCCAAGTTCTGCCCCAATGAGTGTCCCAAACACAGGGGCAAGGCATAATAGCTACAGAGGGAGGAGGAGAGGTCAACATGTGCCATCTCACACCGAACACCTCACACTTGAGACACCAGCTTGCTTTTCAGCCTGAACTTCCACCTGTGGACCAAAGGCAGGGGTGGACTTTGTGCTCCAGCCAGTCTCACAGACACACTTAACTGTGAGGAGCACAGACCTACAGGCCATCAGTGATGGAAAGGCAAAGCCCTCCTGCATCTCAGCTGGGTTAGGCTTGAAAATGCTTCCAAAAGGAAAATCCCAGCACCAGAGCTGCCACAACACCACCCTGCCAGTGAGACAGCTCCAGGGCAGATTCACAGCTCATCCCCTGTTTAGGCTGAGCACCCAGCAACTGGGCCTGCATCTAGCCTTGAAAAGACACCCCAAATGTATCTGAACCCCCACACTGAGTGTCCTGCAGTGAGCTCCAGCCACAGGGATAGGTGTGAAGAGGCTGAAGAGCCAAACCCTCCCCTGAAGATGAGGGAACCACTCTGAAATCCCAACTGACTCGTTCCCAGCCCTCAAGCCAGGCCTAGCCCAGCTCCAGAGCCCAGCCTAGGACACCAGCCCAAGCTCAGCCTGTTAATCCCAACCGCTCACAGGAGCTGAGCCTGGAGATTGAGCCTGATTCCTGGAGAGCCACAACAAGGGAAGACACCTCTCCCAGCAGCTGTGACACAGGGGCTGCAGGCAGCAGCACTGCCTCACGGCCAGGCCCTCCACCCGGGCTGGAGGAGACCACCCAGACTTCCTGAGGGGCTCCCCCAGCACATAGGCCGTGTAGCCTCCTACCCGAGCAGCAGCAAGGCCAGACAGGCCCCCCACAACCCAGCAGAGAGCCCACAGCAGCGGCGGATCCCTGCACAGAGCCAAGCGCCGGGAGCATAACCTCCCCCCTCCTTCACCCTCCCGCCCGCCGCTGTGAGGCAGCCGCGCCTCTGCGGGGCCTTTTATACTCGTCCCGCCAGCCTCTCGCGCCCTGTCACGTGGTCCCGCGGCGCCTCTGCGTCATCACCACGTGCGGCAGCATGGCGGCTGCGGCGGCGGGAGTGGCGCCGGTCCGCGCCCGGTGAGTGCGGGCTTGGGGCTGCCCCGCCTCCGCCCGGCCCCTCCCGTCGCCCCGGGGTGTGCCTGGCCCCTCCGTAACCCCCCTCCGGTACATGCTCGGCCCCTCCGTACCCCTCGGTACATGTTCGCCCTTCCATAACCCCTCGGTACGTGCCCCCCCCCCCCGCTCCCGGTACATGCCCGCCCCTCCGTAACCCCCCGCTCCCGGTACATGCCCGCCCCTCCGTAACCCCCCGCTCCCGGTACATGCCCGCCCCTCCGTAACCCGCTCCCGGTACATGCCCGCCCCTCCGTAACCCCCCGCCCCCGGTACATGCCCGCCCCTCCGTAACCCCCCGCCCCCGGTACATGCCCGCCCCTCCGTAACCCCCCGCTCCCGGTACATGCCCGCCCCTCCGTAACCCCCTGCCCCCGGTACGTGCCCGCCCCTCCGTAACCCCCTCCCCCCGGTACGTGCCCACCCCTCCGTAACCCCCTGCCCCCGGTACATGCCCGCCCCTCCGTAACCCCCTCTCCCCGGTACATGCCCGCCCCTCCGTAACCCCCTGCCCCCGGTACATGCCCGCCCCTCCGTAACCCCCTGCCCCCGGTACATGCCCGTCCCTCCATAACCCCCTCTCCCCGGTACACGCCCGCCCCTCCGTAACCCCCTGCCCCCGGTACATGCCCGCCCCTCCGTAACCCCCTCTCCCCGGTACATGCCCGCCCCTCCGTAACCCCCTGCCCCCGGTACATGCCCGCCCTTCTGTAACCGCCCCCCTGCCCCCGGTATGTGCCCGCCCCTCCGTAACCCCCTGCCCCCGGTACATGCCCGCCCCTCCATAACCCCCTCTCCCCGGTACGTGCCCGCCCCTCCATACCTCTCCGGTAGGTGCCCGGCCCCGCCATCCGCCAGCAGCCCCCACCCCGCTGGCAGCCCCCTCTCCCCCCGCTCCCGCCCTGGCTGCGCTCACTCGGGTGGGCCCCGCAGGTTCCTCACCTCCAAGGAGCAGTTCCATGCCTACCTGCGGGCCAGGGGCGAGCCGGGTGGCCGGGAGGAGGAGGAGGAGGAGGAAGCGGCCAGCAGCTGCCAGAGTGAGCCCCCTGCCAAACGGGTGAGGTTGGAGGACCCCAGTGAGGCTGGGGAAAACGGAGAGGATGCTGGAGCAGGGGAGAAGGAGCCGGTGGAGAGGAAGAGGGCCCGAGGGCAGAACAAGAGCAGGCCGTGTATGAAACCCAACCACTACGAGCAGAGCAGGCTGTGCCCGTCGGTAATACAGGTATGGTGTGGGCACCCTGCTCCCCACTGCTCTGGGCTGGGTGTTTGGGACCCTGGTGGGCTCACCCTGCTTTGGGGCTGGCTAGAAAAGCACTTTGAAGCTTCATCAGAGCTGTGCCAGGGCAGGCTCCCAGCCTGGGCAGCGTAGTGGGTGCTGTGCTGGCAAACCAGCCTCTATCCCTGGCTGGGAGAGGGTGAAGTGGGATGAGCTGAGCGGGATGTAGAGCATCAGCTTCCCTGAAGCTGCTAAAAACATCCCCTCAGGTGGGTTTGGTGCTGCCCTTCTGCACCACATCCCAGCAAAGAGCTTCCTGCGAGTGGTTCAGCAGCACCCACCGTGCCCTGGGGAGTGGTGGGTGCTCAGCACCGCTCTGAGCCAGGCCAGACCCACGCTCAGCTCACATGTGCTGGACGGTACAGGCTGCCCAAGTGATTCAACAGGATTCAACCTTCTCTCTCTTGCCCTCAGGGGTGTGCAGAGAAGTGCCTCTTCGGGCCGCGGTGCCGCTTCCTTCACGACGTGGGGGAGTACGTGGCCACGAAGCCAGCCGACCTGGGGCCCAGCTGTGTGCTCTTTGAGACCTTTGGCAAGTGCCTTTACGGCGTCACGTGCCGCTTTGGCCAAGCCCACCTCGGGGACGGCCACCATAACATCATCAACATGGACTTAGCCAAGCAGTGGGAGGGGAAGGCGCTGGTGAGGAACAACCTCTCCAAGGATCTCCAGCACCAGCTGCGCAAGAGGAAGTTCAGCTTCAGGAAGGCTGATGAGTACCTGTGCAGCCTGGCCAAGCCCCGTGGTGATGGAGGGAAGGGATGCAAAGCTACAGGGTGCTCTGCAGAGGAGCAGGAGATGTCTAACTGCACAACGCCCCAGGAGGGCCTGGGAGACAGTCCCAAATGTCCTGTGCTGCTGGAGCAGGGAGAAGATCCCAAAGGAGATGCCTTACAGAGTCCCAGCCCCATCAAAACAGGGGGCCCGGTGACAGATGAAGATGTTATCAAGCTGAGGGCGTGTGAGAAGAAGAAGGTGAGCAGTCAGAGTTTGGTCAAGTGCTGCCATCTCGTGTACCTGTCAAGTGGTTGACATTGTGCTTGGGAAGACAAGAGACCTCTTAGCTGGGTGAGACAGGCAGAGGACAGAGCTGCCTGGGGACCACGGTACTGTCAGGAGGGGGGGGATGTGGGAAGGTGAGCTCTGGGGGCTGTGGTGTCATCCTTGGAGGAGTGAGAACAAAGAGAAGCTGCAACCCCTTGTGTGTGAAGGAGAGCAGGGGCTGAGCTGCTAGCAAGGGTGGGAATGATCTGCAAGGCAAGGCTGGGGTGGTTGGTTTGTGTGTTCTACATGGTGTTCCCCTGGGAAGAGACCATTGCCTCCTTCCTCTCCTCCTAGTCACCTCCATCCATGCATGTTAGCCAGTCTTGCACCCTGCTGTAGCTGTAACAGCTTTGAGTCTTCTCCAAGCTGAGCACTGAGAACAAATTGAGCAGTTCAAGTGTCTGGTTCTTCTCTTGTAAGAGTTGAGGTTCTCAACCAGAACCAGTGATTTGCTGGGTCTGCTGCTGAGTTTTACCCAAGGCAAAGGATAAAACTGCTACCTGGCACTGCTGGTGGCTGCTAACATGCTGCTCTGTCCTTGTTTTCCAGCTGGAAATCCAAGGCAAGCTCTACTTGGCTCCACTGACCACGGTAGGTAGAGAATTCTCTCCTCCTGTCAAAATTTGAGGTTCCCACACTTGGAACAGAGCACGTGGGACAAGCCATGTCTCTGCTGTGCCTTGCAGTGTGGTAACCTCCCCTTCCGAAGGATATGCAAGCGCTTTGGGGCAGATGTCACCTGTGGGGAGATGGCTGTGTGCACAAACCTGCTGCAGGGCCAGTCCTCTGAGTGGGCTCTCCTCAAAAGGCATCATACTGAAGATATTTTTGGGGTTCAGGCAAGTGCTGTGATCTGAATGACCAAACAACAGATAACTCTCTTCTGAGGAGAAAAGCTGCTGCTTATACTCAGGGAAATTGTCCTCTCTTGATAGCTGGAGGGAGCATTTCCAGACACCATGACCAAATGTGCAGAGCTCCTGAACCAAACAATTGAAGTGGATTTTGTAGACATCAATGTTGGCTGTCCCATTGACCTGGTCTACAAGAAGGTAAGAAGATGTTCCACAGCACGTTTTGCTTCCTTCAACAGACTCTTGTCTTTTGCCTCATCTCCCACCACCTGATCTGCTCCTGCCAGTCTGATCCAGAGCTCCCAGTTCATTTCTGGGCACTGGACTTCAGCAAGAAGGCAAATAAACTGTTGAAAGAGCAGGGAATGGTTAGCTATCTCCACCTGGCAGCAGAGAGAAGTTGGGAGAGAAAAGGGCTGTAGGGTTATTTTTCTTGCTGAGTCCCTTTGCTCCAGGTCTTGAGGTGCTCCAGGTCCTGAGGTGCTCCAGGTCTTGAGGTGCTCCAAGTCTTACCTGCATTCCCTGAGTAGAGGGCTGCTCTTGAGCATCTCCAAGGAGCCTCTTCACTATGCAAGGAGGCAGAAAGCCTTGACTGTGCCACTCTCTTGTCTCCCAGGGAGGGGGCTGTGCTCTGATGACTCGCTCCAACAAGTTTGAACAGATTGTCCGAGGGATGAATTGGGTGAGTGAAAGCTCGTGCTGGCAGCAGGGAGATGCTGATGGGGCCATGTCCTGCCTCAGCCTGGCCTCACTGTCCTGTTTCTGCAGGTGCTGGATGTCCCACTGACAGTGAAGATAAGGACAGGAGTGCAAGAGAAGATTAACGTGGCTCATAAAATAATCCCTAAGATCCGGGAGTGGGGAGCAGCCATGGTCACGGTAGGGGGGCTGTTTCTTGTGCTGTGACATTGTTGCCCTGGGGAACTGTGTGTGTTAGCTGGGTGTGAAGCTGACTTTACCCTTCCCCCCCAGCCAAGCAGCTCTTTAAACACCTTTGACCAGCTGTGTCCAACCTTTAAGTGTCTCCTGGGAAACATTCACATGCAGAGAGCATTCCCTAGATGTTCCTTTACCCCAACCTGGTGTTGGTGCCTTTGCTGATGCACGTTCTTCCAGCATTCCCCTTCCACCCTGCCTTCCCCAGGTGTTTGTTGGAGACTCACCAGGGCTTTTTTCCCCCAGCTTCATGGCCGATCCAGGGAGCAGCGGTACACAAGGAGCGCCGACTGGGACTACATAGCAGAATGTGCTAAGCTGGCAAGCCCCATGCCTCTTTTTGGTAGGTGTTTCTTCTGGTTTGTCCTGTGGGCTGAAAATGCTGCCTGTTTGATATGAAATTCTCTTTAAAAACCTAAAAAATCTGAGTCCTGAGGATGTTCAGCCTGGGGAAAAGGTTGGGGTATCCCTCCTGATGATGATGACATGAGGCAGTGAGTTCCCAGCAGCTCTTGTGCAGCCCAGATCCACCTGTGTGTGTGATGAGCAGCATGGGAGGAGAAGGGACAGGCAGGGCACAGAGCATTTGGTTTTAGCAGGCACAGACAGTCCCAGCTAAACCTTTGGGGTGGGAGCTGGCAGTGGAGAAGGAGAGGAGAAGGCTCACCTTTTCCTTGTAAGGGGAATGTTAATGGGAAACATCCCTGAGAGCCTCTTTGGGGCTGGTTCTGGGACCTTGTGTCCATTTTTAATCTTATCCCATGCCTGTGTTAACTCATTTTGACTTGTCCTTGTGTATCACTTTGACCTCTTGCTTCTCCCTTCCTTCTGGACAGGAAATGGTGACATCCTGTCATATGAAGACGCTAACAGAGCCATGCAGATGGGTGTTTCAGGAATTATGATTGCAAGGCAAGTGCTGGTGTTTCCTTTCCCCTTTGCTCCTGAGGTCCATTGGTACAAGAGTCAGAAAGGAATTAAAAATAAACTGAACAAACCCAAAACATCAGGAGGTTGCTCTTGATGGAAATACTCTTTGAAAACTGGTATAAAATCAGGTTTCATCCATGCTGTTGAAATGGAAGAATCAATGAAGAGGAGTTGGCTGGCATGTAAGTGCTGGCAAGTCACTTACAGTAGGTTGTATCTTGAGAAGCATCACAGGGAATCACTGCTTATGGGAGTAACAATGCACCTTTGTTTTTTCTGGCTGCAGAGGGGCACTCATCAAACCGTGGCTTTTCACTGAAATTAAGGAGCAGAGACACTGGGATATCTCCTCCAGTGAGAGATTTGATATCCTCAAAGACTTCACCAACTACGGCCTGGAGCACTGGGGGTCAGATACTCAGGGAGTGGAGAAGACCAGAAAGTTCCTGTTGGAATGGCTGTCGTTCCTCTGCAGGTAACCCTCTCAGGCTGTGAGGATCTTGGCTGCAGTGAGCCTGTACTGTTTGAGCAGTAGCATGTGATGCTGTTACACTTCATTGCAGGTATATTCCAGTTGGCTTATTAGAACATCTACCTCAGAAAATTAACGAGCGGCCGCCGTACTACGTGGGGCGAGACTACCTGGAGACACTGATGGCAAGCCAAAACGTGGATGATTGGATTAAAATAAGGTAAGAAAGCTCTGCACAACCACAGCAAGAGCAGGGAGGAAGTTTCCAGAAGGTCACGTTGATTTTAGCTGTAGCAGTGCCAGCAATGAGGCTGGTATTCAGGTCACCAAACTTAGGAACCCGGCTTAGCATCGATTCAGGGACTCCCCAGTAAGGGCAGCGCTGCCTTTATCTGCAGGCTGCATCCCCCCAGTACTGGGGTTCTGGCTCAGCACTGGAGGTGTGTTTGTGCAGCAACCCTCAGTTTTGAGGAGAGTGAGAGCTTGCTTTGACACATCCAACTGCAGACAGCATCGCTGCAGAGCCACAGGACCACACAACACCTTGGTGCCTCAGTTGTACCTCTCAGGTTTATTTTGACTTTGTTCTTTTGTTCTTGCAGTGAGCTGCTGCTGGGCCCTGTCCCTCCCAGGTTCACCTTCCTGCCTAAACACAAGGCAAACTCCTACAGATAGGGCGGAGGGGACCCTTTCCCGTGGCGTCAAGAGGCGGCGTTGGGGCGGTGCGTGGTGAGGAGCGGTGTCGCTCAGCTGCAATAAAGCTGGTATGTTTTTAGAAGCACAGTTGCCTTCATGCCCCCAGTGTTGGGCCCTGTTACACAGCAGAAGGTCTCACAGCCTGAGGTGCCTCTCTACCAGAGCCTGATCTGGTCAGTTAGCAGCAGACTTTGGCCTCCAGTTCATGGCAGTTGTCATCCCCTGCTCCCCCCGCCGCACGCTGCTTGCAGAGAGAGACCCCTCTGTTCCTCTGCTACCCAGACATCCTTGGTAGTGCCAAACCTCCATGTGCAAGGAGGGGGTGTCCTAACTGAGCACAAACAGCCCCAGCACCTAACCATCAAATGTGGTGCAAGATCCAGCATTGGCTGGCAAGGTGTGGAGCCAGGAGATAGACTTTGTGATCCTTACGGGATCAGTGATGGGATGGACACAACACACCCCTGTCCCCTCCCTGGGGAAGCAGCCAGGACAGGACAGGTCCCTGTGGGACAAGCCTTGGGTGCCAGGGATGGATGGACACAACACACCCCTGTCCCCTCCCTGGGGGAAGCAGCCAGGACAGGACAGGTCCCTGTGGGACAGACCTTGGGTGCCAGAGATGGATGGACACAACACACCCCTGTCCCCTCCCTGGGGAAGCAGCCAGGACAGGACAGGTCCCTGTGGGACAGACCTTGGGGGCCAGGGATGGATGGACGCACACAACAGGGGCTGCAACACCTTCGTCCTGCACAGCACCAGCATCCCCCTCCAGCAGGGATGGAGCTGGGTCCTCACAGCCCCCCAGAGCCTCAAGACAACAGGGCCCTTCCCTGGGTCTCACAGCACTGGGCTCCAGGACTGCCTTTGCCCCACAGCCACAGAAACCAGCCCCAAAGCCCCCCAAGCACAGCCCAGCCAGGGCCCATTGCCCCTTGTCTGGCTCTGCCTTGGGCGGAGACCCACACAGCAGCTCACCGGGGGGGGGGGGGACAACCTTTTGTATAGGAACACTGTGGTTCTGGTGTTAATGAAAAGCCCTGAACCCTGACTCCAGGCTGCTGCCAGCCATCTAGAGGGGAGAAAAGTTTGCTCAGCTGTTATTAAAGTTGTCTTTGACCCACCACAAGCAGAATCTCTGTACCTTTCAACACACCACAGTTGTATGAAAGGATCAGTCTCTTACTGGAAGCACACATCGCCCTCAGGAGGTATAAGAGGAGAAGAGACAAATGAAAAAGTCCTTCCCATCAGTATTCTTCCTCTTTTCGAGGCAGGTTTGTAAAGAAAAATACCTAACAAGGTGCATGTAGAGCACAATCCTTCCTCAGGTGATACACTCCCAGTGTGTGGCACGCTGAGATCTACCTGAGCCCATCAGGTTAAAGAGCCACTCTCTTTAATCCACCCCCCAGGGATTAATGTAAGCACTTTTTCAAGTTATTTATGCCTTAGCCAAATCCTCTGAAATCTCCTGGCACTCAGGTTCACAGCCACTTGTTTAAAAAAGGAAACAAAAGCCTGCAAATCCTCCCTCCTCGTGCTTTAAACCTGTTTCCTAAGCTGAGTGAGCTCTCTCCCTACCTGGCCCTGAGTATTGTTCCTGCTCTGCTCGTTCTGGAACTGGCAGAGACTGGAACAATGTGATACTGTTTGGGTATCAGTGTGGGAGAAATGCTGCAAATCACATTTCTGGTTTTATTCATATAAAAACCTGGTATAAAAACACAGCTTGAAGTATCTAGGCACTAAAAAAATAGGGAAATTAAAAGGTATCTGTGGAGATTGTGGAGTTATTCAGTGGCCAGCTCCAAGTTTAGCTCATGTTCATGTATTTGTTCATAGCTTGGCTGCAAAATACTGTCATTCCTTTGGGAAGAACTAATAAAACCCAGAGACACAGTCCCAGTCAATGTTCCTGAGGAACCTTTGCCTGTTTCTTCGTGGGGGCACAAGGTTTAGATGAAGTAGGACATCAGCCTCATCCCCTCCCGTGGGGACTCTGCTGCAATCAGAGATCCTGCTTCTATTTTTCCTCTTGCTCAGCTGCCAAACTCACAGAGGTGGCAGCATCTTAAAGAATTAAAGGCATTTAAAGAATCCAGCAGACTGAATTCACTTAGGTTTAGCCAACAGCTGGTAAAATTTAAGAACTAAGCCCTAAATGACCTACACTGTGGGGCTGAGAAGTCAGACACGGGAGTTCTGGAGTCCCCAGCACAAGAAGGATGTGGGACTGCTAGGGTTCAGAGGAGGCCACAAGGATGATCAGAGGGCTGGAGCACCTCTCCTATGAAGAGAGGCTGAGAGAGTTGGGCTTGTGCAGCCTGGAGAAGAGAAGGCTCCAGGGGAGATCGTACAGCAGCTTCCAGTCCCTGAAGGGGCTACAGGAAAGCTGGGGGGGGGACTTGTTAGAAGGGCCAGGAGTGACAGGATGAGGGGGAATGGTTTTAAATTGGGAAGGGGCAGATTTAGATTGAATATTAAGAAGAAATTCTTCCCTCTGAGGGCGGTGAGGCCCTGGCACAGGGTGCCCAGGGACTTGGTGGCTCCCTGGAGGTGTTCAAGGCTGGGTTGGATGGGGCCTTGAGCAGCCTGGGCTGGTGAGAGGTGGCAGGGGGGTGGAACTTGGGTCTCTAAGGTCCCTTCCAGCCCAAAGTGCTCCATGGTTCTATGATAAATCTGTCAGTGTGACTGGCCACTGACTCTGCAGCCAAGGTGTGGGTGGGATCCTGCCTGCAGAAGTTAGGCAGCTCTGTGATTCTGCTGTTCAAGCTGCTGCACCACGAACACCCACACTACCCACAGGCCAACTCTTAAATCTCCTACAGCTTGACAGAGCTCTGCATCACTGACTTGTAACTCCCTTTAACACACACTGTCATCCACAATGAAGTGCTGCAACGTCCCAGTTGTGTGACAAGGCACAGACCACTGGGAAGCAGCTTTCCCATCAAGAAGTGGCTCTCTGTCTGACAGCAGTAATCCTCCCTCAGCCAGCATGAAGCCAAGTGCTTTGCCTCCCAATGACATCTCTTGCTGTTACCTAGGATGCTTCTGGTTTCACTCTCAGTGGCTGGTTTTTAATTAGCTGGCATTCACCTTCAAGATTAATTCCACTTCAGAGTAATCAGTTTAGTTAGCAAGCTTGGCAGCTTTAGAACAGGGGGTTTACCTCAGCATATGGCCACTGCTTCGTTACAACCCATCCATGATCTCTGGGCCCTGGTAAGACAGAAAGCAGTTCTCATGCTAAAACCAACCCAAATACAATAAAGAAGTTCCAAAGTCTTTTATTGTAGCCCTTGCAAAGCCAAGCTGCCCTCCAGAAGGATGCATCAGCCCAAAGCCAACAAGAGGATGGAGAGAATCATGAACCATGAAGAACAGGTTCATTTGACAAGATCCTTCACATACTTCCAGCCTTCCACAGTGTATTCACAGGCCCTGGTGGGAGCTACAGACAAGGCAGACATGACTGTCTGCACTCCTGCAAGGCAAGCAGAGAAGAATTATCCCAAGAAGAGCATCATTCAAGCCAAATCTCCTGTTATTCCAGCACTATTTTAAACACAGAAAGAAACATCTAGCTCTATCTCAGCAGCTTTCAAACACACCGAAGCCCGAACGAGCCTTGGTTCAAGTGCAGCTTTATTGTCTCAGCAGCATTTGTGACACAGAGAAATTCCACCTCTGGGACAGGTAATTCCACCAGTGAAACCCAGAACTAAGCCCAGTTCTGGTTTATTTCTGGACTTGCCACAGGCTCTGTGGAGGCTGTTGGACATGTCACAGTCTTTGCAGACTGTGTTTCCCCAGAATTACAGGAAGATTTATTTCTCTGCTGCACTGTAAAAACTACACTAACTTGCTAGGTATTTAGAACATGTTTTGGGCTTCAAACAAGAGCTCTAAAGTTCTAACAACAATAGGAACACTCATGCTCATTGCATGTAGCAATAGGATGAGAGGTAACGGTTTTAAACTGGAAAAGGGGAGATTTAGGCTGGGTATTGGGAAAAAATTCTACAATATGAGGGTGGTGGGTCACTGGCACAGGGTGCCCAGAGAGGTGGTGGAGGCCCCATCCCTGGAGACATCCAAGGTCAGGCTTGATGGGGCTCTGAGTGACCTGATCTGGTGAAGATGTCCCTGCTCACTGCAGGGTGGGACTAGATGACCTCTAAAGGTCCCTTCCAACCTTAAACATTCTCTGCTTCTATGATCCCTCCTGAAAAGACAGATGCTGAGTCAGACACACTAGCATAAACTCTTCAATCTTTAACCAAAGGTTCCATTTTCTTACGTCCTCCTTTATTTTTATGCTCTAGTTTCTCTCATCACTACCAGTGCTGATGAACTTGCTGGTGTGGAAACTCTTATCTATTTATTGTGCAGCCAGAGGCCTCTCCAAACACTTCACAGAATCACAGAACGTTAAGAGTTGGAAGGGACCTCAAAAGCTCATCTAGTCCAACTGCCCTGCCAGGTTTATGGACACATATTGTCCTCATTTCACAGCTGGAACAAGAAGAAATCAAGTTCAAATTCACCAAGTGGAGTAGTGAACACCTAGAGCAGAATACACTTCCTTAGTCCCAGTCACAATACTCCTTCCATCAGACTAATATCTATCTCCTTCACCATCAGACTAATATCTATCACCTCCTTCACCATCATTCAAGTTAGGAGGACAGTACTGAAACAAAACTGGTGTATGGTACATCACTCTTGGCCCCTTGCTCCTTTCAGTTTGGTGAGATGTTATTTTACCTTTATTCCAGGAGTCAGAGGGGGAAAAGTCAAATTTTGGAGTGGGTGGGAGCTAGAAAGAGAGAGACAAAATATCAGCACTTGCAGGGTTTTACTTACAACAGGATTCACATCACCTTGGAGAAGCCTCTTGACTTCAGATCTCAAAGATACTTAGGTGCCAACTCTCCCTAAGTCTCAAAAGGGATCAGACATGAGGCTTAAAGTCTGGACTTTGCTCTTTTCCCCTGTATAAAGTAGAGGCAGAAGGCAGTGCTTATCATCTGGGTGCTCCTGAAGAATTAGGAATCTGTCTCCTTACAGATACCTACTAGTTCAGAATAGTCCCTAACATGAAAAATGCTTCTCAGACTTTCAGCAAAGGCTTCTCCTGATCTGAGCACTTTAAAAACCAAGAATTACTCAAAGAGAAGGGCCTCTTCAGGCAATTTCAATTCAACCTGACAAACTGGGAGGAGAATCTTTCCATTACTTTTTTCAAAGCAGATGAGATCCTTCAAAAGCTTAGGAATACCACTACATAGCAAAATATCTCTCCTGAAACCCCCTCCTTGACCCTGCATAGGGTAGTTATCCCTTCTCTTTTGAAACACCATCTCTGGGCAGCATCTCTCCCCTAAATTTTATCCTACTTCCATTTCAATCCTCAAAATATTCTCAATATGAAATCCAGTTTCAACAGCAAAACTCCTGCCAGCATCACCAGTACCAGAACATCACCCCAGTGTTTCATCCTCCTCATTCAGAGAACATGTTTGTTTTGCTGTGTTTATCTGCCCAGTCCTTACCTCCCAGCCTATGTAACTCGTCCACTCCTGGATAGCTGGAGGCAGCGCTGCTTGAGCTTTTTTGAGAGCTTCAGCACCTTGTGTGCCACTGCCCAGCAGCCCCTGATCATACGCCACGTACACAGCAGCTCCAGCCAGGCCTCCTTTGATGACAAACCTGAGAGAATCAAAAGCAGCAAGTCACTTTATGAATCTTAAATGCATCTCTTGGTAGGCAGAGACTGTCAAAAGGAGGGTATGGATACAGAGATCTGAAAAAGCAGCAGAAAAAAACATCTAGCTCCTTTCCTTTTCTTCCTAGAGCAACCCTTCTGTGTCAGCCCCTTGAAACCATACCCATTCATGATTCACCAGTGACAGCGTTCAAGAGAAAATGCAAAAGCATCAAACAGCTCAGCACATGAGCCAGTTGTTAAAGCCTGAGAAGCACCAGCATGTAAGGATAAGGATAAAAGGAACTAAAGGCTTTTGCAGTAGGTAAGACACCACACTCTTGCTGTCGTGATAATAAATGGTCTGATTAATCTGACAGACCCCAACATCTTAAGTTCGTAACAGTCCAATTAACACCTGTTAATGCCTGTTCCTGGGTTTTAAAGTTCCCCACTTTGCATGGTGGGCAAGCACCAGCTTTACAGCTGTACAGACAGCCTGCCAAATGGACTGAAGAGAGTATTTAACCTTTATTTACTTGTGTAACCTTGTGTAGCTCCAGGCCTGGAGGTTGGTGGCCCTGCCTGTGGCAGGGGGTTGGAGCTCTGTGATCCTTGGGGTCCCTCCAACCCAGACCAATCTATGATGCTATGACAAGGGAATAGAGGAGGCTGGCTTTTTCCAAATCAAAGCCCAGGGAGTTGTTTCCCTTTAAAAAAAACCCAAACCCCACAAAGCCAAAGGCTTGGCAGACACACAGCACTGCAGCAACAGAATATACGGTAAAGAAACGGGGAAATCGGCTTTTAAATCCGTGTATTCTCAGGCATTTGGGGGGAGAAAGGGGATTCCTGTCAGGGGATGCGCTACTCGCTCCCCAGAGCCCCACTCCACACCTGCTCCCTTCCAGCGGGTCCCTCGGCAACACCCGCCCTCGGACCACGTCCCCCCCCATTGTTTTGTTTTACTTATTCACGGGAAAAACCGCCGGGCCCCGGGCAGGCCCCTGGAGACACAGCGAGAGGCCGCCGAGCAGAGGCCGAGCCGGCCAGGGCGGCAGGCGAGTCCAAGGGCACAGGCCCTGGAAACAGGCCCGGGAGTGTGGGGCGGGGGAGAGGAAACCCTCTGCCCGGGGGCGCGGTGAAGCCTGGGCAGGCAAAGGGGGTGCGGGACAGGTTGGGGGGGGTGCGGGAGGAGGCCCGAGCTCTCCGCGCAGCGCAGCGCGGGCGCAGGCACTCACTTGACGATGGGGAAGAGCCTGGCGGCCATGGCTCCGCGCTCCGCCGCGGGGGCCTTCGGGAGCCGGTGTCGGGAGCGCGGCGGCTGCAGCTGCCTCGCCCTCTGCTGGGCGGCGGTGGAGGAGCCGGGTTCCCGCCTTGCTGAGGCGGAGGGGGGGCAGCGGGCCCCGCCGAGCTGAGGCGACGATGGGCGGCCCCGCCCCGCCGAGCTGAGGCCGGGGGGGGGACAGCCGGCCCCGCCGAGCTGAGGCGGCGGTGGCCGGTCCCGCCCCGCTGAGGTGAGACGGTGATGGTCGGCCCTGCACGGAGAAGCGGGGACGGTGTCTTGCGGCTCTCCGCGCCTCGCCTGAAGCTGCCCCAGAGCCTCAGCCCCGCCGCTTGTGGCGAGGCGCCGTCCTGTCAGCCCCGGCGCTGGGCTGTGAGGCGCCGCCCGCCCTGAGGTACAGGCAGGTTGCGCTCGCCGAGCGGTGTGTAACGGGCTCGGAGGGGCTTGACAGGAGGGGTTTGTTCTGTAGACATGAGAGAACTTGTGCGGTGGAGAGGCTGGCTTTGAGTGGAGAAAGTGGTGGGAATCGCGAGCGAAAGGTCTTTTTCTTAGAATCAGATGTCCCAATCTCTCCCCTTCTTCCCCCTCCTCTTTTCCCCTTCTTCCCCCTCCTCTCGTCCCCTTCTTCCCCCTCCTCTTGTCCCCTTCTTCCCCCTCCTCTCGTCCCCTTCTTCCCTCTCCTCTCAACAGCTTCTTATCCCTCTTTGCAGCCTCCTATCAAAGTGTTGATTGTCTGTGTCCTCTTTATCTTTCACTCTTGACAAAGGTGACTTTGGCTCCCGGTGGAGACCCTTCTGAGGTGAAGACTCCCTTGTACACGGTGCCTCCTCTCCGTGCAGTGCAGAAAAGGACTTCCCATGCCTCTAGCAGGTTGGCTTCCAACATAAAAGGAATTTATAGGAGTTTGGCTGCAGCTTTCAGCTTCAAGACTTTGCTTTGTTCTTCCCAACTTGGAGGGATATGAAGCCAATTGGAAAAGTGCTTTGTGCCTCAGGGATCATGGCTGGGCTCCTGGCTTTCTTCTGGAAAGACTCCTTTAACCCAGGTAGGCTCCCTGGGTGGGGTGGGGGGTCATTCCAGTCTGGACTATAAATCATGTAAGAGAAGAGGCTGAATTTCCAACCTCTGACTGGTAGCCTCATTCCTGCCTGCAGTTGGTGGCCCCAAAGCAATGCTTCATTCCTAGAGATAAAGAGAAGCTTGAAACAAAGAAGACAAAAGTGATCCAACTAAGGGATCTTGCTCTCTGTGTAGGAAGAAAGACGTGAGCTTTGCTGCTGACTTCTGCAGCTCTGTGGAAGAATGCTGAGAAGGGGAGGAGGGATGGGAACGGTGAAGCAAGGCTCATTTGGGTTCTGTCATGTTCTATCTGGGTCAGACTGAGCCTCCTGGTCTGGGACTGAATTAGCAACCTGGGGGTTGTCAGGGTGTAGGAGGGAACTGGCTGTTGCATGTCAGTGGAGCTGGGTTGAGCTGACTGCTGTGTGCTGGACCTTGTTGAGCCAGCCAAGCTTTCCTCAGACCCACTCCAAACCAGGTCAGTATGGCTGGCTGCTTGACATGAGGTGGCTGATGACTGACCCTTTGATTGTAGCCTGTCAGAAGGGGAAAAAATATAGCTCATTCTTCCAAGATTGGGTGATTGATGTATTATTTCTGCTTTAGCAAGAATTGGAAGGTATTGCTGATCTCACGGCTTCTCCACATCAGTCCTGCCTCTTCCTGCTCAAAACTTTTGAGCACTCACACCTTTCAACTTTGGAGCTCTGACAGTGGTTAAGGGCAGCAACTCTGCTGCTCCCTTCACTTTCTTCTCTTTTCTTCTCTCTCCAGAGAGCTTGTCTGGTGCCCGTGTCCTCCTGACTGGAGCCAGTGCTGGGATTGGAGAGCAGATGGCATATCATTATGCCAGGTTTGGTGCTGAGATTGTTTTGACTGCTAGGAGGGAAGCTGTGCTGCAGAAGGTAAGAACTTAATTGTATGAGGGAAAACATAAGAGATTGGGACACATAACCCTTATTGCAGAAGAGTTCTGCTGAAGAAGACTCTCTTTTTTGGGTGACTCTTGAGCCTTTTCCAAGGTAGATTGAATCTGCATCCTCCTTCCTAAGAGTTACCTCTATCTAACCATCTGGTAATGAGTCTGGATGCAAAATGAGCTCTCTGTGGGTCAAGTAGCAGTAGATTTAAAATCAAAGTTCATTTTTGTCCTGGACTTTCTCTCACTGAGTGTGGCATGGGGAAAAATCCCACCTTACAGTCCCCTTGTTTCTGTTCTTCCCCACACACACTCCATATGGTTTAATTTTGGGGGGTGTGTGTGTTCTTTTTCCAGGTGGTGGAGAAGTGCCTGACACTTGGAGCAAAGAAAGTATTTTACATCCCTGCAGATATGTCTTCCCCTTCAGAGCCTGAAAAGGTGGTTCAGTTTGCTGTCCAGAAGCTGGGTAAGCAGAGAGAAATGAGATACCAAGGAGACAGAGAGACAACTTTGCTTCTCAGCCCAGTTCATACCCTGTTCCCTTTGTCATTAAGGGTTTAGATGACACCCAGCCCTGGTCACCTTTCAGAGACTGTAGTTCTCAAGTGATGTCCTGCCTCATGCTGCTGTGCAGGTCTTGTGCAGCTGTGTCCTCGTGGCTAAGAAGGCTGATAGCATCCTGGGGTGTGCTAGAAGGGGGGTGATCATCAGCCTTCTCTCTGATCACAGAATCCCAGAACATCAGGAGTTGGAAAGGACCTTGAAAACATCATCTAATCCAACCCCCTGTGCCAGAGGAGGATCACCCAGACTAAATCCCACAGGAACACGTCCAGGAACATACACATTCCCATACCAATCATTTGTCTGTTACAAATCTGTAAACCAAGAACATGGAAAGTAAATTGTACCAAGTCTGTGTTACCTGAAACATCACAGGCAACATGACTGTCCAAAAAGAACAGCTTTCCCCCCAGCTGTACCCTTGAGCAGGCATAGCTGCTCCCTGATGGACATACTTCATTTATCTCCATGGTGAAGCACTTTGTGGCTTTCTGAGGAGCAGCTGGGTGGTTGACCTCTCCTGCTGGAGTTTCTGAGGTTCCTGGTTTGGGGATGGCCCCTTTGTTTGACTCCTTTCCTTCTCCTGTCCCCAGGGGGGCTGGATTACCTGGTGTTGAACCACATCGGCGTGACCCGTTTCCAGATGTGGGCTGGGGATGTGGAATACACCCGCTGGCTCATGCAGGTGAGATTCCCCAGCAGGAAGAGCTCACCTGGGACTGGGTGACTCTGCTGCTCCTGGGACAGCTTTGGGGAGCTCAGAAGGCAAATTCAAGTCTATGGCAATGCTTGAGAATGAAGCTTTTATTCCTGTTTTAAGCCAAATTGGAGGCTTTGCTACTGAAGAGGTGTTTTGCTCACATATGTGAGCAGAAGAATGTCTGGGAAGAACTTTGCTTCTTCCTTCTGTCCTTCTCATCTCCCATTAGCCTTGGGCTGTTGGGATTAATGGGTATTTATGGGTGGTTGTGCAACATACACCTGGTTTAGAAAGGCTCAAGCCATTCCTCCTGATCTGCAGCAAGCAGAACACAGGAGGTGGTTGGAAATGGTGTTTGCCTTTTCAGTCTCTGCTCACAGATTGGGAGCTTTCCTGTAGAATCATCTGGGAACCAGGCTTTGGGACATGGAGATGCAGAGCTATTCTCTTGATTGGCTTTTCTTAGGTCAGGCAGGTTGTATTAGTTCTGTCTCATGTTGGAAGGAGCCTGTGTGCTGGAGAGGAGGGAGTTTGGGATCCCAGGAGGGTAATTCCCTACAAGTTGGAGAGCAGTCAGCCTCAGAAGAGATGCTGGATGTTGTGCTTTGCTGTAGTCTGAGCTCAAGGCAGAGTTCAAGGCTGGGTTGGATGGGGCTTTGGGCAGCCTGGTCTAGTGCAGGGTGATCCCTGCCCATGGCAGGGGGCTTGGAACTGCATGATCATCAAATTCCCTTCCAACCCAAAGCATCCTGTGATTCCAAGAGAAGCTTAAGAGAGCAAATTGCAGCACTGCTGGTGTCCTTGTTGCTGGGAGGGAACTGGAGAGTACAGAACAGCCTAGAGAGAAGTAAGGGACAGCTAACTGTCTGCTGTCAGGAAGTCAGCATGTTAAAGCCCAGGAATAGCAGCTGCTCTGACTCTTCTCCATTGTTTTTTCTGGAATCTGAAAGTCTCATGGATGGAATGTTTGTCATCATCCTCCCATCTTTTCACTGATGTTTAAAAAGGGAAATCCAAGCTGTGTTCCTTTCCATTTGTGGTAACTCTGTTGGCTTTCTGGCTCATGCTGACCTTCCCTCCAGATCCTCAAGCTTCTTCCCCACCTACTTCTGTCATTCCAGGTGAATTTCTTCAGTTACGTGGCACTTGCAACAGCAGCTCTGCCCATCCTGGAGAAGGATAAAGGTGCTTTGGTGGTTGTTTCTTCCCTCACAGGTCAGTGTCTCTACAGTGGTTCCCAGCACATCGTGTTTCTTTGCATCCTTCAACCCCTCAGCACGTTTTCAAGCTGTGTGGTTCCCAGCAGCAGGCAGGATGGGGCTGGCTGTGTGCTCCTTACTCTCTGGAGGACCTTCTTTCTGGTGTACCACTTTGCATTCCCTTGGAACTTTGCTCTTCACTCCCCATGTGCCCAGATCTGCTTGTTTGGCTCCTGTCCCTCACAGCCAGGCCCATCTCTCTGGCATTTCTGACACAGCATTAGCACCATCCTGTCACTCTAAAGCCTTCTGGCACTGGCCAGTCCAAACAGCAGGCTACTGAGTAGCTGCATCTCCTGGACAGGATGGAAAGGCAGGACAAAGCCTTCAGTGTGTGCTCAGGGCAGCTGCATCACCATACCCAAGTTCAGACTATGGTTCATCCATGTTTTGGGAGGCAACGTGCATTTGGTGTCAGGGAAGTGTCACAGCCAGACACACCAGTGTGACACAGCATGTGTGATGGGGAAGGGGACAGCTGCAGGTAGACCAGCACGTGCCCTGATCACTGTGGAAGTTAAATCTCCTCCCCATAGCCAGCTGTGGGGTGGGATGTGCTCACACAAGGTGGGGCAGTTGTCTAAGTGCCTGTGTGTGGCTGGAAATAAAGGGGAACTCACCTGAGCAGAACGTGGGTTGATAAAGGGTGGAGCAGCTGCTGTCTTTGCCCAGATCCCCTGTCCATGGGACCATCCCTCCTTGCAGACACTCCCCTGGTGTTTCCCACTCTCTTCCTTTCAGGGAGAATCCCCACTCCTTTCACCACCTCTTACTCTGCCACCAAGTTTGCTCTGGATGGCTTCTTCAGCTCGCTGCGCCACGAGCTCACCATGCAGAAGGGAAACATCTCTGTCACCCTGTGCATCCTGGGGCTGATCGACACCGACACGGCCTTGGAGAACACCAGGTGTGTATCTGGAGGAGGATGGAGGAGTTTGGGAGGGTCTGTGGCTGCAGGAACTCGTCTCTCCTTGAAAGCATGCAAACACTGCACCCCAGCTGTGTTTGAGATGCTGAGTGTGTCTGGACATGCAGGAGAACTAATGGGAAGGGTGACGTGCTGGGGTACATCGTGGGGTTTGTGCATGTCCAGCTCTTGAGGCTGAGGGTTGCCTGGCTTTGAGCCATCCTCTCTTTCCTCCCAGGGGCAAAGTGCACCTCTCTGCTTCTCCTGCTGCTGACGCCGCGCTTGCCATCGTCCAGGGCAGTGCCAGGAGGCTGCAGGAGCTGTTCTACCCATGGTGGCTGCAGCACGTCTGCAGCCTCTGGGTTCTGTCCCCTGTGGAGCGGGACCAGGTCTTACAGAGTTACTATAACTACAGCAGCCCTTAGGGATGCCCAGGCTCCAGCTCCTCTCCCACTGGACATTCCCCATCCCACTAAGCATCCCGTTCGACCCTTGGTGTAAAGCAGGAGCAGGGCAGCAGTGGTGGCAAAGTAACCTGAGCTCTTTTCATATGAAAAGATCCTCCTTGGTCTCCCTCTCACCCTGCTGCAGCCACATTTCCTGTATTCCTGTCCTCCAGGCAGAGATCTCGTGCTGCTCACTCCACCTTAGCTCTGCACCCATCTCCTCTCCTTCAGCCTTCCCCATCTGCTCTGGGCTCCACTCAGCTCTCACTTTAACCTCTGTACACTGTGTCTCAGGATAGCTGGACATTCCTGGGACATCCTGCTCCTCTGCTTCGTTGTGTCATGGATTCTGTGAACCTTCTTTCCCCAAAATAGAATTTCCATCTCTATTTTAATTAAACTCTTTTTTTACTGTGTTGCTGCTTCATGTATGAGGCTGGTGACCCGGCCTCTGTCTGCACTGGCCTGGTGGCAGATGTTTGCTGCACGGGACCCCTTAAATCAGCTCTTCCTTGCTGTAAATCCCAAGATAGATGGATGATTCCCCAGGTCCTTCTCCCCCACAGCCCAGTCCCCAACCTAGACTGGTCCCTGGGGTTGTTCTTCCCCAGCTTCCCAAAGCAGAACAATCCACAGGCTGGTGCTGGGGGGTGGAGGTGATTCTCTGCCAGCCCCAAGTGCTCCTTGCCTTCAGGGCAGAGATGAGGATGCATTGTACTTCCAAGTACAAGCTCTGGAAACAACGGTGTGTCGCCTGGAAAGAGTTCAGGGATGCTGCTGGGACTTGCAGAGCTGGGATCAGGAAAGCCAAGGCACAGCTGGAACTGAGCTTGGTGAGGGATGTTAACAAGAAGAAGAAGGGATTTTACAGGTCCATTGGGCAGAAGAACTGGCCAAGGAGAGCATCACACCCTTGGGAAATGAGGAGAACTGCCTGCAGGGAAGGCTGAGGCACTGACTGAGCTCTCTGCCTCAGTCCTCTCTGGCAGCCTCTCTCCATCACAGTGCCAGTGAGAGACCCAATCCTGCTCTCTGAGGTGTGAGCAGAGCACCCAGCAGTTCATTAAAGGAGCTGGGTGTCTGCACACCAGAGCTGCAGTTGGTTTGAGCTGAGCTCCAGCCAGAGCTCGGCTGCCAAACTCCTTCATTCCAGCTGGGCTAATGCCAGAGACCTGCACCCAGGGACCACACGCTGCAGCCTGGAAGAAACCCCCACAGCCAGTCCTGGGGACACAGGGACACCAGGCAAGGGCTGTGGCCTGGAAAGAGTCCCCCACCCCCCTGTGAAACCCTTTTTGGCTGCTGAACTCACAGACTCACCAGTGCTGGGACCTTCAGGGTGCTTCACTGCACAGCAACACCTTCCTCCCCGCAGCCCCGCGGCGATCGGCTCCGAGCACACGCAGCAGCTACAACCAGGTGCAACTACACCGTGAAGCAAAACCCCAGTTACTTAGCAAGTAAAGCTTTTATTAAATAAATTTAAGGTTTTTTGTCTTGTTTTTTTGACCAGAGTAAGGAATTTGACATTGACAAAGCTCATATCCCACCTGCACCATTGTACAGTCACGTCAGGAAGCGTGAAAGAAGAAACTAACTCCTTGTTTGAAACCAGCCTGACCTGGAATTCCCAAAGTCTTTCCTCTCTTTTTTTTTTTAATTCCCATTTGGCATTTGTCAGAGTCTCTTTTTTTTTCTTTTTCTCCTTTTGTTTTTGGTTTTTGTTTTGTTTTGTTTTGTTCAAAATTAGATTAAAGTTTAAACTTCATGAATTTACTTGTAGCAGAAATAAAGTACATTGTACAAATCACGTAGGGAATAGATGTTAAGTATAAAAATGGTATTTACAATAAGTAAACATGGACTCTAGAAACACACACGGACTCACACGGCGTCACCCATCTCTCATCAACGCTCAGCGCTCGGTACGGAGGGGGTGGGGAAGGAGATGTGAAGTTGAACTGTGCCACAAACACCTCAACAAGGGGAAATTGGAGGAGGAGGAGGAGGATTGGCTGAGGTTTCACTCAAGTCCCCGTGTCACACCCTCTGGTCGCGGTTGAATGCGCAGACAGACAGACAGACACACACACACACAGGTTCTCAGTACCTTATCAAAGGGGAATACTGAAACTATGAATCCAGGCTGGGAGGAGGGGGGGTGGGTTGGGTTTAGTTTTCTTATTTTGGTAGAAACTTGGAGCCGGTTTGAAGTTGTTGAAGGGTTGTGCCTCACCAGTGCGACACACACCCCATCCCCAGGAGCTCTGCGGTCAAGTCCTGAACCGTGGTGGGTGTTCAGGGGGGTGTACACGCAGTGGCAGTGTATCTGTACACTGCCCAATGTCCATGGTGGGTGTTGAGGTGGGTGTACACACAGTAGCAGTGTATCTGTACACTGCCCAATGTCCACGGTGGGTGCTCAGGGGGGTGTACACGCAGTAGCAGTGTATCTGTACACTGCACAATGTCCATGGTGGGTGTTGAGGTGGGTGTACACGCAGTAGCAGCATCTCTATACGCTGCAGAATGTATAACCTGTCCGTTGGAAGGGGAGGGGGAACAGGATAGCAACCCTCTTTCACCATCTGTCCTCGTGTCCGCTGGGGAAAGCTCTGCAGAGGGTGGGAGAAGCGAGTCCTCTTGCTAAACTGGGATGGAGAAAACTGTCCCGTTTCATCTGGGAAGCAGAACGGCCCAGGAAGCAGCGCTGGGTGTCTCCCAGCACGGGGAGGCAGTGTGTAGCCCCTGGGAAGCTTCCATCGCTCTGCGCTGGAGAGCTCCTGCTCCCAGTCTCTCTTCTGCTCTTGCCTTGAGCAAGCCCACGCTCCGTTGCCATGGAGAGCCATGAAACACGGGCTGTGCCGCCTGTGCAGAGGCAGTGCAGTTCCTGTAGGTAAAGGACTGGTTTCCTGTGCTTTCAGCCTAATGGAGGAGTGCTCAGGACAGGCTTCAGCACCAGGAGCTTTGTCTGCAGGAGCCCTTGGAAAGGTAAAACTGGGAGAGCTCTTGAGATCCTTTACCAGGCTGGTGCTAAGGTCGGTGGAGGAGTGACTCAAGTCGAGCAGCTGGCTGTGCCCTAACCCCAGAGGTATGTAGTTCTCTTTCTCCTTGCTTACTAACGCTGAGTGGAGAGCTGCACGGGGTCTCTCCTGCTCTCTGTCCATCCAGCCATCCTCACACAAGGCTCAGGTCTAGCTGCAGTGCTTGCTAAGACACTGGTGCAAAGGTAAACCCTTAACTTCCAATCCCTCTTGCAAGGAGTCAGTCTCTGAATGGAAAAGTTTGGTCCTGTGAGCCACTTTAAAAAAAAATAGAGACTGTATATATATATATATTTATATTTATATTTATATTTATCTATGAAAGGGCCAGGAGATGGGGCAGGAGGGAGAGGAGGAGGATGAAGCTGAGTTTCCACACAGCACTGCAGTAACCCAGAGCCACACCAGCGCCTTTGCTTGGTCTGTGTACTCCAGGCATCCCCCAAGAAGAAGAAGATCTTCAGGTCCCCAGGGGGCTGCTGGTTTTCTGGTCCCTTTGCTATGCACCACATTAGCAGCAAATACACGAGTCCATCGTGGCAAGAATCTTCCTGCTGGGCAGATATTGAGCCTTCTCTTTAATGGCATGTTTTGGGGAGGAGGGCAGGAGGAGGATGGGGTGGGGTAGATAGGGAGCAGAGGAAGGAAAAGGGGGGTGGTGGTGGCAAAAGAGTTGATAAATTTACTGGCCTCTCTGTAAAATCAACCTGAAGCAGAAATTCTTCCTCTGGACTTTCCCTTCACCTGAATAGAAAGGGAGGAGGGAGGGAATTGGGAGATTAGGAGCACAGCTATGCAAAACCTCAGGCTCTGAGTTGCTCTGGCTTACACCTGGAAGAAGATGACCCCAATTAGAAGGGACCAAGATGAACCCTCCCTGGCTCCCAGTGCTGGCTCCCAGTGCTGGCTCCCAGTGCTGGCTGGCAGGACTTAGCTCTTGGGCAGCCAGCTCTCCTGTTGGGCAGCTCTTCTGGGGCCCTTCAGGGTCTCACCTTCTCTCTATTTGTCTGTGATCCTTGTGAATCAGGGGATTGTCCTTCCTGACCCTGGAAAACACTCCCTGAAGACTCATTTCAGGGCATATGTGTAACAACTTAATACAGAACTAGTGGGTTTTAAAACCTTTTAGGCAGCTGAGAGCTGTCTGGGAGAGGTCAGAAAGTAGGCTGACAGCTTGCCTAGACCACAGGCAGGCAGCAGGTGCCACCTGCCTGCTGCAGCTGCACTAAGAGGCCTTAACGGGCTTGGCCAGCTCCTGTCCCAGCTCAGGCCTTCAGCCCCTGGATCTACACCGAGGCAGCACCAGTCTCCACCTGCCCCTGGATCCTGTTAGCTGGACTCCAGCCCTTGGACAGTCGTCCCCATCCTGATGCCAGGCAACCATGGACCCTGTTCACCTTCACCAGCCCTGACCCTGGCTTGGCCTGGAGCTGCCTCACTGCCACAATCTTGCCTGATGAGCTCGACTCTTGGTTGAACCAGCCCATCATCTCCAGGCCTCCACAGCTGCCCAGGCTCTCTCACCCCTGCTCCCTGTGACACTGCATTCCACTGCTGCCTTCCCACCAGACCTTGCCCCCCCTGACACTGTCCAGCACCCTGCGGGAAGGGTGCTGCCAGCTTTACCTGTGCTGCAGAAGTGACTCCTGCTTGCTCACTGCTGTCAGTAGGGGTGGTTGGCATCCTTGGGTCGTTTTAGCTGGACCTTCAAACGTTTCATGCCAATCTGGAAGCCATTCATGGCCTGGATAGCAGTCTGTGCACTGGATGGGTTGTCAAAGCTTACAAAACCTGAAGGAGAAGGACACAGCCATGGATAACAACAGCACCAGTGGTGTCATGCCCAGTGCAAGAGTGTCCTCATCAGCCATCACACCCCCCTCCCCTCCTGGCACGAGCACTCACCAAAACACTTGCTCTGGTTGGTGGCACGATCCATGAACACCTTGGAGGAAATGATATTTCCAAAGGGCAGGAACATCTGCATCAACTCGTTGTCTCCAAACTCCTGAGGGAGATGGTAGATGAAGAGATTGCAGCCTTCTGGACCTGCAGGCATGGGGGGCAACGGGGAGGGACAAAACAGAGAGCCCCCGAAGGGAAGGGGAAGAGAAATGGGCTCAACTCAGAGCACAGCACTGCAGGAGAAGCCCAGCACTGCCTCACTCTTGTCTTGACCTTCCCTTGCTTGTCTCAGTGACCAGTCCACAAAAGGTTCTGAGGGCTGGGAGGCAATTCACAGAGCACAGAGCCAGGCTTTCTGGAGAGCACATTCACTGTCACAGCTTGTCCAGCTCCCATGTGGGGTGCTGGGCACAGCTCTGTGAGTGTCAGCGTGGCATTAGGCTGGGGTGACAGCTCCTTGTTCACAGCTCTCCCAGCCCAAGGAGAGCAGCAGCAGCCCCTGCCCACAGCTGTGCACTGGCTGCCTTCAGCCTATGAGCAACAGCCCCAACTGGGAATTTCCAGGATTGCCACACACCCAATTTAAGGGCCAGCCTGGCCCCTGTGAGCCTGATGAGCACAAGGAGCTGTTCCCTTGCTGACACCTGCTGTAGGAAGCAGGAGTAGACAGAGAATGCCTCTGCCTCCCAGTTATGTCCAGGCCAGTTTTGAAATAAGCTGGGAAAAAAAGAATTCATGAGGCTAGGAAGGATGAAGAGAAAGGACAGGCTGGTCTGACTGGTGTCAGAGTGGTTCTGGCATCAGTAAAGACGGGGAGGAAGAGCTCTGCCCAATGGTTAGTGCTGTCCCCTCTCCGTTGGTTCTGTGGTGCAGAAGATGAGCTACAGAAGTTCTGCCTCCCCCACCCCACCCCTTCCCACCCATCAGACACCCACACTCCCACCCTGATCCTCACCTTCTCGCTGCTGCTGCTGCAGGATGGGAGGTGGCTGAGGGATGCTCTGAGCAATGGGGGTGATGGTGGTGGTTGGATACACAGCTGTATTCCAAGGAGACAGAACAAACTGTTTACCTGTGGATCTGGCCAGCCACACAGGGGCCTGAGGGAGACAAGGGAAGCTGGTACCTGCATACTGCTGAACTCCAGTGAAGGCTGGGTGCAAAGTCTCTGCTACTGAAGGGCTCTGGGCTGCAGAGAAAAACACAGTCAGAAGCACAGCAATGGGAATCACTCATGTGACCACACTCTCCCCCCATCCCCTTCCCAAGTGAGTCTCAGTGCCTGGCCAGTAGAAGCTATAAGTGTGTTCTGGGTGAGGAACCCAGAAAAGAGAAGCTATCTGCAGGTCCTGAGGTCTCTGGGTGGGGTTTATCTTTGGTTTTGGGTTTTTTTCTCCACTGTCTGTACCTGAGTATGGCACAAGGCCATTGCTGTAGACTGTTTCCAAGGTTGGATGCCCATTTGGGAATGGCACCACTCCAGTGAATCCATTTGAAATGGGTGTCACCAATCCTGGCATGGCTGCTGTCCCCAGGAGAGGTGGTGAATGTAGCCCTGTAGAGCAAGAAGAGACAACATCATCCCATGAATGAGAGTCAAGGTCTGTTGAAGCCCACTCTCCCTCCACCTGCCTGTCTGGGCTGCTGCATATGAAGCTGTTACTGCTAATTGAGGTGATGGTCTAGTGCTAGAGCCTTCCCAAAATGAGAGCCAGCAGTGGTGGGGAGAGTGAGCAGCACTGTGAGCCCTGGGCTAACCCATCCTTCACCCAGGTTTGCAGAACACCTCGTGTGAGGCAGTGCTGCTCAAACCCAGCCTGCACCACTGCTGCTGTTGTTACTGGGGGATAACGGGCAGGAGTAACAGTGCTGCTGTACACAGTCAGGTGCCATTCTGGGAGCTGGGTCCTTCTTTACTAAAGCAAAAACCACAGCTGAGAGTGAGTGGTAGGAGAGGAGAATGGGCACTGGACAGGTGAGGGTGACCAGGAGGCTGCACTGAACTGGACACTGCTGTGTGCAAGGGTGGCAGACGACCCAGACATGGAGCCTGGGGGGCTGCAGGATGTCTGGCACTGACCCAGACATGGAGCCTGGGGGGATACAGGACCCGTGTCACCTGTCTGAGCTCTGCCCTGGGTGCTGGGCTGGGAGGTTGGTGGGTGTGAGGGGCTGTTCTGCACCCTGGCCCCGTGCTGGGCCCTCACCTGATGTCGGCGCGATGGGAGCGGCTGGCAGACCGTTGAGAGAGACGGCCCCGATCTGCTGGATGTGGCAGGGGGAAAAGGCGACGCCCGGGCTCAGGTAGCTGCCGTGGGAGGCCGAGAGAACCGTCGTCTGCTGCTGCATCAGCTGCAAAGCGGGAGCGGCCAGTCAGGGCCCCGCGGCGATGTGGCTCCGTGCGCTGCCCAGGCCCCTCGCCCCACCGGGGCCTCCCGCCGCCGGGGCCGCAGCGCTCCGACGGGCCCGGCTCGGCCTCCGCCTCCTCCCGCCGCTGCCTGTGGCCGGGGCTGCGGCCTCGCCCTCTCCGCCAGCCGCCGCTGGAGGTCGCCGGGCTCCCGCCGCCTGCCCGCAGCTTCCCGCGGCTCGGCGGGCCCTGCCTGGGCCGCCCGTCCCCTGAAGGGCCGCGCCCCGCCCGGCTGCCGGTCCCCAGGCCCGGGGACCCTGAGGCGGGCCCGGAGTTCCCCCGCCGCCACGTTCTTAGGCCGGGGCTGCCCGTACCGAGGAGGGCTGGAGGCCGCGGGGCAAAGCCGGGCAGCCCTGCACCCTCGGCCCGGAGTGGGGGGTCTTCCCTCCCTCGGCGATGCGCCGGGCCAGGGGGATGGAGCCCTCCGGCCCCGAGAGCTGCGGTGGGGAAGGGGGAAGGGGCAGGGAGAGGGGCGCTGCCGGCCCCCAGCAGCACCCTCACCGGCCCCACCAGCCACAGCCCCTTCCCCCAGCGCTGCCCCTTCCCCTCAGACAGTCCCGGGTATTAAATACCACAGCTCGGTCCTGAGGAACGGGGGGTACAAATCCCTCTCCTTTTAGCCAGCCTCCCAGGAGGAGGCCATGCTGGGGGGAGACCCAGGGAGCCCACTCAGGCACAGCCAGGTCTGTGACCCACCCAGCTCTGTCCTTGCCCCAGCATCTGGGGTTGGAGGGCAGCAGCTCCTCACAGCCCCATGACACGAGGCTGAGATGCACAAGGCAAAAAGATTGGGGGGGAAAGGGGTGGGTGTGCACACACCCCAAAACACAAGGCTGGGTGGAGGGGTGGGAGGAAGAAGGACAAAAAAACCCCATCTGGTCCTATTTGTCCATCAGTTGGTGCTCTGATGGGTAAGATTAAATCAGACCATGCTCAGCACAGCGGCAACAGAGTCCTGGATGCAAACTCAGCTCCTGTGTGAGCCTTGTCTTAGCAAGGGGAGTGGGGAGGCACTGGCACAGCTCTGGAAGAGGAGCTGGGGGGGTGACACGGGGCAAAACATGAGCAAAACACAGATCCTCCTTAGAGTAACGACACCCAATATCCTGCTGCCTGCTGTGGAACACAAACATCACTCCAGCAACCTGCCTCACCCAGGGCTGGCTGAGCGGGCCAGCTGGTTTGGCCCAGGTCAGCAGGAGAATCTAAGCCTGAAGCAGCAAGCTGAGCTTCCTGGGTTCCTCCACACCACTGTTTTACAATTCTATCATCTTTGTTAGCTGCATCTCCTGGGCCTGTGAGCAACCAGCATCATCTGCTCCAAGCTCTGCACCCTGCAAGCATGAGCTATGCTGGAGTCCCCTTGAGCTTACCAGAGGTTCCAGCTCCCATGGCAGGACATTTGGAGGTTCAGCAAGGAGACTCAGCAAGGAAATCCCTCCCTTCTGTCCCCACTTCCAGAGATAGATGGTGTTTCAAAGGGTTGATACCCTTCCCCTCTGATGGGGACACTATGGGAACTGGCTAGGATCTGTCCTCCAGGAGAAGGGAGACCCAAGACTGGGATGACACAAGAGAAGAATCAATCAGGTGTGAAGTGCCTCAGAAAGGAGAGCCAAAATCAGTGGAAAGGAGAAAAAAACCTGGAAGAGTGGGAGACAGGCTGAGTCCTGATTGAAAGGGACAGGCAAAATAAAGCCACAGAGCAGGAAGGCCAAAGCAACGAGTTTACAGACACAACTGAGGAGGAAGAAGATGCAGGTAAGCAAAGAGCAAAGCCTAGGCCTGAGCAGCTTCTTGTCATCAGCAGGAGTTTCTAGAGCTGGAACTTAAAAGACTGAACCTAGAAGGTCTCACTGCTCTCCTGCCTTAAACATCCTGGACCACACCAGTGAACACCCTCATAACCTCACTGGTCCATCCCTGCCCCCTTCACCATCATGCCATGGCCCAGTTAGTGCTAGTTCCATGGCAGAAGATACACCAGGACAATCATTTACTTTTGTGTTCTTTGTTTGACACAAGCATCTCTCATTCCTTGAGCAATTTCTGAGTCTCCTTCCACGGGCTTTACACTTGGGAGCAGAGACCTGACAGTGACAATCACCAGGAAGACCCAAAAGGCCAGGTTGGCTGGGGCCCTGGGCAACCTAGTGTAGATCCAGGCCTGAGGTTGGTGGCCCTGGTGGCAGGGGGTTGGAGCTCTGTGATCCTTGGGGTCTCTTCCAACTCAGACCATTCTATGATTCTATGATTCTATGCCCCACCACAGCTGATCAGGGGACTACTTGAGTTTGGGACCTACCTCAAAGGTCAGTGGCAACCACCACCAGTGCTCCAAGGCAATGAGGTTCTCTCACTAAGCTCCAAAGCACAGCCAGTCTTGCCAGAGGAGGCCAGACAGCTAAAACACCCACCTCTGACCCTCTGCTACCCATCTCTCCCTCTCCAGCATCCTGCAAACCCCACAGTCACACCAGCCAAGAGAGAAAACCCTGGGAGCAGGACAGCACTGGAGGGATTAGGACCTTCCTGAGAACTTCAGCAGAGAAACAAACACGTGAAGCTGGGCTCATGGTGCTCCAAAACCAGAGACACACATTTGTGCCACAGACCCAGAGGCAAAATTCACAACTTGGCAGACATCACAGAGCAGTCCTGGCTCTGGATTGACCTCAAAACAAGACACAAGGACTCTGGGTCACGCTTGACTTGTTCCCAACCACCTCTGCCAGCCTACACCACATGAGAGAAACCCAGCCTTGCTCTGAGAAGGCCCCAGCTCTCCCCTGCCACCCCTTCCAGGAGAGAACCACACAAGGACTGAGCCTCTGACTGGAGAAACCAAAGCCAGGAGCGACTCCCAGGTGGCTGGGAAGCTTTCAAATGTTTGTCATGGAGCTTCATTTGTGGTCTCCAAGCCCAGGTATGGTGTTGCCCCATGCCAAGAGGGCAGCCTTCCCCCCACACACACACGAGATACTCACAGCCTGCGCATAGGCGCTGTATGGGCTGAACGGCAAGGTGAGAGATGGAGTGAATATGCCCAGCTGCCCCACCATTTGCTGCATACGACGGAGGGTCCTCTCCTTATCTGTGTCAGCAAACTTCACCACTAGACTGGAGGAGGCACCCTGGGCACAGAGAGAGGAGACAGAGAAGGAGGCGGGGGGGAGAGGAGCCGTGGGACAGCCGCAGAGTCAGCAGTCAGGCAAGGTGGGGCAGAGCAGGCAACAGAGAGGAGTGGGAAGAGGAGCAGAAGAGCAAAATGTTGGTGTGAAAGTGCTTGGGAGCCACTTGGAAGCTGGGCTGTGCCCTTCCCCATCCATCCATCTGTCCAGCCCTTCCTTCTGCCCTTCCCCTCACAGCCTGGGCCTTGCACAGCTGCACTGGAGGGTGCACGTGATCCCAGGTGATGGTGCAGCCAGGAACACCCCAGGACATCATCAGCCACAAGCACCATCGTTCCACCACCACCAGCTTGGTTGGACAGGCAGCTGGGAACAGCCCTGCAGCAGCAAGGCACCATCCTGCCCACAACGTGCCCCACTTCAGGTTACAGACTGTGAGAGAAGAGACAACAACCACAGCTCCTCACAGCTACACAACCACCCAGCACACCAAGCGTGCCCCTCTGTAACCCAGCCTGCCCCAGAGGTCTCCTCCAGGGCTCTGAGAGGGTGGGAGCATGGGCAGACACTGGAGTCCTGATGGCACAAGCTCCTGATGGTTCCCTTGCACCCTGCACACTGATCCAGGTAGCTGCCTCCAAGAGAAATTCATGGCCTAGGTTCTTGGCTCTCTCTTATTTAGCTGGAGGTGCTGCCAGGCTAGGCAGGTGTAGGTAGTTACCCACACCAGCCCAGGAGACAGGATGGTTCCCAAAGGCAAGAGCACACATCCACGGGCATCCCACCCCCAGCATCCCCACCTCCCCCCAACCACACGAGCTGGAAACTGCAGTTGGACCTGTGGTGGTGGTGGTGGTTTGGGACAATCCCTGCAGCAGGGTGATGGGAAGAGGGTGGGGAGCCTGGCCTTATACTCACAGGCATGGTCTGGCTGCCGTGGAGCGCGTGGATCGCTGCCTGAGCCTCTGTGTGAGATGAGAACTTTACAAAAGCACAGCCTGGAAAGGGGCAGAAAGAGCAGACTGCAGTGAGGGGACTGCTGTGAAAGCACCCCTTCCAGCAGCATGCAACAGACAGCATCCAGACCCCAAGAAAACAGGGAAGAGCAAGGATGGTTTGATCCCAAGTCCCCTCTCCTGGAAACAAACAGGGTCTCAAATCATTACCTCAGTGATACAGTCTGTAAATGATGTCACCATCTCCCCCCTTGATTCCCCAAACTCTCTCTGTGCTCCTAATCGGTGGGTACCAACATTTCAAGGTGCAGACCCAGCCTGTGCCAGCTGGCTCACCAGGAATCCTGACAACCCAGCTGCTCATCGTGCTCTGCTTCCCTTCCTTTCACCTCTGCCCATCTCCCCACCCTCCCTCACAGCACTCAGCTCTTCCTGCCCCACTCCCTGGGTCTGGCTGTGATATGGGGTCCCAAAAAGGTGAGGTGGGGGAAGAAGCACCCCAAGGGGAAAGGAGGCACGGGGGGTGAGGCTACCTGAGGAGCAGGGAGAAAGCACAACACACAGAGGGGTGTTCCCACCTTTGCTGTTGCCATCAGGTCCACGGAGCACTGTACATTCATCAATGACCCCAAAGGGTTCGAAGAGCCGGAGTACATCATCCTCAGACTGCTGCTTGTTTAACATGCCCACAAAGAGCTTCCTGTCTCCTAGGGGCAAACACAGAAACATCAACCTTCTATGAGGCTCAGAGTCTGGAGCAGGATGGGGACACTCAAGCACAAAACGTGCCTGGCAGAGAAAGGGTTTGCTGTTGGCTGAGATGCTTCCAGGGGTGAGTACACAGGGTCCTCCCAAGCTCCTCACACCTGCAGCTGACCCTCCCCAAAGGAAAACAAGAGATTAATCAGTTCCATCTATTCAGGAGCTCTTTCCTTTGAATGATCCAACACAAATGGTAATAAGAAGAACTGTCTGGGCAGATAGACCCTTACTGAACGGGTGTGAAGTCCAAGAGGGACCTTAGGAAACACAGACCAACCCAGGCAGGGTGAATTGAATTCCAGGCTTCTGCATCCTTTTCCTTCTCTCCCTTTCCACAGGTGCTACACAACCCAGTGTCTTAGCTTGAACTCGCCCTTCCCCACCCCAGTTTAACCAGTACATACATTGAGCTGTCCTCTTAATGCCTGGAATAAACCCTGGCATCCTGGGTGCCAATTTGCCTCGCCATAGGATCAGCCAAATGCCAGGCATTTGGGTGAGGGCCAACAAACAGATCCACAGTCCCCACTCCCCCCACTCCAAGGGCACTTTGTACCCATGTCACACTGGCAGGGGGCTGGAAGGCCAGCCAGCACAGCCTGGAGAAGAGAGGGCTGCAGAGGGACCTCATTGCAGCCTCCCAGTCCCTGGAGGGAGCAGAGGAACAGGAGGGGAATCAGCTTGTTAAAGGGGAGATAATGGCAGGACAAGGGGGATGGAGTGAAGCTGGAGGAGGGGAGGGTGAGATGAGATATTAGGGGGAAGTTCTTTCCAGAAGGAGTGGTGAGGGGCTGGAACAGGCTGCCCAGAGAGGGGGTGGGTGCCCCATTCCTGGGGGTGTTCAGGGCCAGGTTGGATGGGGCCCTGGGCAACCTTGTGTAGCTCCAGGCCTGGAGGTTGATGTCCCTGCCTGTGGCAGGGGGTTGGAGCTCTGTGATCCTTGGGGTCCCTCCCAACCCAGCCCAGTCTGGGATTCTATGACTTGGAGTTCAGGGTCCTTCTGCAGAAGGGAGAAGTGAGGATTACGGTTTTGTCAGGATGGCTGAGTGTGGAGGTGGGAAGAAGGGTGCACAGAGCTTTCTCCTCCTCTCCACTCCCACCAGGAGCCCATCACACAGCCTGATGCCACCCAGTTGAGCACAAACACAGCAGTGGCTGGGGCAACACCCTCTGCAGATCAGTGTGAACAGCCAGTAACCCAGCACATTAAACCCCAGCCCAATCTCCTTTTTTGCAAGGAAACAGTTGTGCCAGCTCCACTTAACCCTCCCCCACTGCCCCAAACATGCAAAGGGGAGACACAACCCACAGGAACAACCCTGTCAGGATCTGGCTTGGGAGGAGCAGTGAGAGAGGATCCCTTATTGCTAGCGACAGGAGCGGAGGGGCTGGCTTCCAACACCACCAATGTAATGTGACGCACGTCAGGGGGAATAGCAAGGAAGCTGCTATCTGTTTGAGAGTGCAGTGACCTGAAAAACAACAGGTCTTGGAGCTACAGCAGAGGAGCAGGCTGCAGGGGTGGTGGTATGTGTGTACAGCAGGAATGGATGATGCGTTACACGCTCACGCTGCTGGCAAAGCCCCCTCTGCTCTCCCCCATCTCCTCCTTTCCTTGCTCCCAGAGGATGGTTCCCACCCAGGTAAGCAAAGCCTGGGCTTCCCCCCATGGCTGTGCCCCAGCCCTGCATGGGAACACATGTGGGGACTACCTGTGGGTGCCATCAGCCTCTTGCAGGGAAGCACATGCATGCACACACCACCAAGAGCTGAACACACCAGGTCAGGCATGCACAAGGCTTGCACACAGCCCCAGCAGGTGCCTTCAGAGACACATTTCCTTCAGTGAGCAAGAGGGACTTGCAGACAGACACACTCTCCCACCATGCAGCCACCACAGGGAGCCCCTTTATATGGCTGCAGCACCCCACAGAGTCCAAGCAAAAGCTTGTGCAGGCACAGCTCTCCTCTAGATGTGTGTGTGACACAGATGCCACTTTGCTCCCCCAGAGATAAAGGGTTAAAAGCTCTGCAGCTCAGGCTCTTACCCAGTCCCAAACAGATACTCCCAGTTTATATCACCAGAAGGGGATGAAATATCTGGCCTTGTGTGGGTTTTTAAAGGCCACATTTCCTGGTTTCAACATTTTCATGATTTCCCTGAATAACTAAACCTGCAGGAGCATCATTCCCTTCCTTTATTCCTTGTGATTCCTTCCACATTTCTCCCCACACTGGCACAGCCATGCTTGTGTTTTGGAGACACTGTTTCAGCTGGCTGAGTCCATGGCTTCAGGGTGCTCCCCTAACCAACAATCAACCTGCCTCATTTCTCCACAACTGGACCAAAACCCTGCAAACCCTTCCAACCTGTCTGCCATCAATCCCAAATCAGCTGGCATCCTCAAGCCACTGCTGTGGGTCACTGGCACCCTGCAGCACCAGAAGATCTTTCTTCCTCTCCCACACTTGTAACAGCACACCCCTCCTCCTGCCATTTTTCCTTCATTTTCTCTCCAGCTCTTGTTTTTCACCCTCTGATTGGCAATTTCCCATGCTGTCCAGCAACCAGGAAAATTTGTTTCAGATCTCTGACTGTCGAGTTCCCATGGAAACATGCTCTGGGCATAGCCAGTCACCCAGGCAGCAGGAGGAGGGCCAGTGCAGAGCAGGTCGCTGATGAAGATACCAAGGGAAGAAGAGAAGGGTTAAGGCTGAATGCTTCAGCCATGAGAGAGGGAGAGGAGAGCACATGAGTACTGGACACTGCTCCTCTTTAAACCCTGTGGATTTAGGTCATTTGGCTGGCTTGGTCAGCAGCAGCAAGGATGGGGGAGAAGGAGGAAGCCTGCTCAAGCAGTTGGCTGTGGATGGGATGCAGTGACCCTGGTTGGGTATGCAGAGAGGTTTCTTGTCTCCAAGGCAGTGCTAATGGGCTTGGGCTAGCTGTCCTGTCACATCAGTGCAGCAGAGCGCTCCAGGACTCGCAAGAAGCACAGACAAGCTCCTCTGCCCCCTCACTCCATCTCCTCCTGGCACTCCCAGGCTCACGTCAGAGGCATAAAGGAAAGGGAGAAAGAGCTGACAAAGGCTCTGCCAGAATCCCAGGTGCCCCTTGGAACTAAGACAGGCAGCATGTTTGACTAGTGCCTTCCTTCCACGGGGTGCAGCACCACTGAGCATCCAGATATCCCCATACAGCCCCTGGATGACTTGGCCAAAACTGCCCCTTTGGCACAAAAATGAGTGTATCTCAGACCAGGAGACAAATTACAGTGCTCTACCTTCATGTACTTAATTCAGGGTGCTTAATTTGAGAGATGCCAGTCCCTGGGGAGGATAAAAGAGGTGTGTTATTCTCTTCAAGGATAACGCAGAGCAGGGCCTTACTGACGCATGCAGCTGTTCCCTTGATAAATTCCTGGTCCAAGTGGTTCTGCCCTGCCCCAAATCCTTCTTTTACCTCCTGCCAGCGTGGGGCTATTGCTATAGGGAATGGCTCTTCCCAAACTTGCTCATCCACCTCTCTGACAGGAGGAGCACCAGGACAGACACCTTTGGGAAGAGCACTGCAGGGTGCTGTCTTGATGCTGGGAAAAAAAATACCTGTGGAAGGTGCTCATTTCTGAGCTCTGCAGTGAAGCTGGAAGGAAGCTGGGCATGCAGGCAGGAGGGAAGGAGCTGTTGGGGCTCCAAAGGCCTCCTTCCTCTCTGACCTTCTGTCAGGGCAGACAGCAGGCCTGCCTGCGGCCTAGCTCTCTTCTCCCAGGATTTAGGCCCTGACAATATTCTTCTGTTTCCATAAGGGAGGAAAAGTTCCTCATGCTGAGAGGATCTTAATAATCACATTCTCAAAACACAGCGGCCTTGTTGATAAGGGTGCAGGCTGCCCTGAACCAAGAAGCAGTTATGGGAAGGTGTTTGGGAGTAACAGAACATGTTAGGTGCCAACCATAACAAGAGGGTCAAAACAGCAGCTGTGCAGATACTTTTAGGCATTAAAAGTAAACTAAGGATATTCAGCTATAAGATATGCTTATCAGAACTCATTATAATCACTAACCAATCAATACAGTATGTGGAACCAATTAGCAGGTTTTTAGCTTGCCATGTTTGCAGTAAAAAAAGGTCTATAATCTATGTGATTTCACCTAATAAAATGGCTTCACCTCAATTCATCTTGAATTCTGTGTTGCTCTCTGCTGGTCACCACAACCTCCTCCATGGGAAGCAGAGCTGAGGTCCTGATGTGTGCAGTCATTAAGAGATGGTGACACTCTTCCTAAGCTAGGAGATTGGGGAGACCAATGCCTTTTTGGAGACCAAATGCTTGGCTCCACATCAACATCTTGGTTTTGAACCTGTTGTCCTATTTCAGCTCAATTTGACAGAGGAGCTGAGGCATCAGAGATGTCAAATCCCAACGTGTTTTCAGACACTAAGTGGCTGTGTATAGAGGAGTCCCCAGTAGTGCCCCACCAGCAAAACAAAGACTGCAGAAGAATTTCCAGCCTAGTTCTGGACACCAGAGTCCAGAGTTACACTCATCAGAGACACAAAGTGTTAAGAAGAAGCTGCAGTGTCGGTCTGTTCACAGCCAGAGTGGTCTGTCTGGTCTGATTTTGCTGCATGGGTGGTGCTGGTGAAGACAAACACGTGTGTTTGCCCATGAACGTGTGTATCAAGGGGGCACATGCACAGAGACACAGAACCACAGAGCCACAGGGGTGGAAAAGACCTTTAAGATCATTGAGTCCAACTGTTCCTGTCCTGTGCTGACCCATATCCCTGAGCACCTCATCTACACTTTTTTTAAACACCCCCAGGGGTGGGGACTCAGCCCCTCCCTGGGCAGCCTGTGCCACAGCCCCACAACTCTGCCAGGGAAGAACTTTGCCCTCCCATCTGCTCTGACCCTGCCCTGGGGCAGCTTGAGCCCATTGCCCCTTGTCCCATCTCCTGTCCCCTGGCTGAAGAGACCATCACCCACCTCTCTGCACCCTCCTGGCAGGGCAGTGGAGGTGGGGAGAAGGTCTCCCCTCAGCCTCCTCTTCTCCAGGCTGAACATCCCCAGTGCCCAAGGGTTATATCTATGTAGGGTTCTATCTATGACAAGGGTTATATCTATATAGGGTTCTATCTATAACAAGGGTTCTATCTATAACAAGGGTTATATCTATAACAAGGGTTCTATCTATAACAAGGGTTATATCTATATAGGGTTCTATCTATAACAAGGGTTATATCTATATAGGGTTCTATCTATAACAAGGGTTATATCTATATAGGGTTCTATCTATAACAAGGGTTATATCTATACAGGGTTCTATCTATAACAAGGGTTATATCTATACAGGGTTCTATCTATAACAAGGGTTATATCTATATAGGTTTATATCTATAACAAGGGTTCTATCTATAACAAGGGTTCTATCTATAACAAGGGTTCTATCTATAACAAGGGTTCTATCTATAACAAGGGTTCTATCTATAACAAGGGTTCTATCTATAACAAGGGTTCTATCTATAACAAGGGTTCTATCTATAACAAGGGTTCTATCTATAACAAGGGTTCTATCTATGACAAGGGTTATATCTATATAGGGTTATATCTATGACAAGGGTTATATCTATATAGGGTTCTATCTATAACAAGGGTTCTATCTAGAGGCCGTATGAGGTGCTGATGAGCAGTCAGCTTCCTCTATCCAGCCTGGATATCCAGCTCATTTACCCCTAATACCCGTGTCAAGAGTAAGAGAGGGAATCACCTAGAAGGCATTGGTCTCTACTGAATATACCCCAGACAACAACCCTAAACTCAATCCTGAACTCAAGGGCTTAATTAAGGTGAGATTAATCCAGTCCTACAGTGGTTTAGGGATGCTGGTTTCTTTGGAGGCTTAAGCCATAGTCTGTAGGTCGCATGACTGGGCTTCTGAGTACAGCCTAAGGGAATAAAAATGCCCAGACTTCAGTAGAAGTCAGGAGTCTCATCCCTCAACTAACAACTGGGCATCGCATATTTTATTTAGAAAAAAGCTGATACCCTCTTTTGTTTCTTTTGAAAGGAGGATGACACCACCACAGACACACACACTCACAGGAAGTAGTACAAGGTGGATCTCATGTCCCTGCCAGTGCAGTAACTGAGCATTGTTACTGAACAGCTTGGAAGCAACCCCTGAAAATGTAAAACAAAGCCTTCCAAGTCTAAACATGGTGTGCAGGATCTGCTGCACTACAGGACAGGCACATCAATTCTCCCCTCCCCACTAGTAAACTGCCTGGAGAAGCAGCACCAACAGCACAAGGCATGGAGAAGCAGCTGCAGGGATGAAGAGAAGGTAAGACAAGGGAAAGCAGGAAAATGAGTTCATAGATTTGCAGAGGGCTGGAGTTGCAAACCTTCTCCACCTGGAGGAGGCATCTGAGCTGCTGTGAGCTCCCCATTAAATTAACAGAGATTCTCCTGCTCCCCATCTTCCAGCTCTGAACTACTGGGTACACACCATGTAGCAGACCAGTTAACTGAGCTGGTTCCCAGCAGGCTGACAGCACCTCTGCACTGGGCCTAAACTCAGGATCCTTTCCCTTCAGACATTGTTTCCCCTCACATGCTCTTCTCTGCAGCAGCACTCGGCACCCTGACAGTGTGACGGGCGCTGCTGCAGGACTGGAAAGGCTGAACCAGTCCAAAAGGGATGGGGGAGGCAGAGGAGCGAGCTGCAGACAGGAGGATGGGCTGGGGAGCAACAAGATGAACAGGTTATAAAAGCCAGGGCTGCTGCAGGGACCTGGCTCTCATTGGGCTCTTCAGGTTTAAGAATGAAGACAACTCTTCCCAACTCCTTACACCCTCCAGGACCCATGGAGACACCAAATAGCACATGCCTGCTTCAGGAACCTCTGGGATCAGGCAGAGTCAGCTAGCAGTTACCCTCAGGAGGCTGGGGGAGGGAGTGGAGTGGGCAACCAGCTTATTACCCTGAGGACCTGGGGTGCTCTCAGCTGCTTGCTGTGCCGAGCTGAGGGCTCCCCACCAAAGCCTATCCCCCCCATAGGCTCCCCTCCTGCCCTCCACATCCCTGCCAGATGCAAACAGCCCTTCAGACAGACTGCAGGGAGGAGAAGGCCAGGCCAGGGCCCTGTCTCTTTTGCTTGGTCCCCCTTCACAAACACCATAGCCACCGAAAGAGAAACAAGGAGAGATGACAACTACCTCCACGGCTCTCGCTGTCTGCGGGTTTCACTTGAATCGGGCGTGCCATCTGCAAGGAAAGAGAAATGCAGAGGGTTAGAGCTTGGCCCATCTGCCTGGCACGCAGGGGCACCAGGGTGCAGAGTAGGACAGCAGCAGAAGGGAAGCAAGACATCATGATGGCAACCAGAACCCCTGGAGAAGGGAGCACGTGGATTTCAGACTTCTCAGAAGGAAACCCGGTGCTTTTTCCCTGCTCAGCTGCCTGTCTCAGGAACAGCTCTGCTGCAGACACCCACCACACACACACCTCCACCTCCTCAGCCCTGCAAGAGGCAGAGGAAGGACTCATCGCCATGAGATGGGAGCCTGTCAGGGTGGCCTTAAGGAGAGACTGTGCCTACAAACTCTTCGGATGCCTGCCCTGCCTCAGTGCCATGGTCACCTCACCTGATCCAGCCACTTTCCTTGCAGGAGAGGGGAAGGGCTGCCTCTGAACCTGGCTAGGAGTAGCACAGTGAGCAGGCATGTTATCCTTCCCCTTCCCTGACGCTCCTGCAGTCAGAGCTCTGTGCACCAGAGCAGCTCAGAAGGGCAGTGCCACCCTCCAGCAACACCCCCTGTCCCAAGGGAGATGCTGGGGTTGGAAGTGACCAAACTCCCTTCCCCTGCTTGCAGAGAAGAGCTGATTCCCTCTCTTGAACCCATCAGAACCATTGCAAGCTGGAGCAGAGGAAGTTCCACATGAATATAAGGAGGAACTTTTCCCTGGGACAGGGACTTTTCCCTGGGCCAGGCTGCCCAAAGAGGTTGGAGAGTCTCCTTCTCTGGAGACACTCAAACCCACTTGGACACGTTCCTGTGGGGTTTAGTCTGGGTGATCTGGGGGGTTGGACTAGCTGAGCTTTCGAGGTCCCTTCCAACCCCTAACACTCTGTGAGTCTGTGATTAGTGCCATCAGCAATAATCCAACCACAAGCCACGAGCCTGTAGCTCAGCTCCTGTGAGCTGGGGGCTCTCTGGGTAAGACACAAGACTTCCACCCAGGAGCAGCTCCATTAAGTAACCCAGAGTTTTAACTCTCTGGTTTGCAAAGCAGGGCAAAACTCTTGTCTGCTGGAAGGTACTGGGTGTCCTACACTGCCCAGAGAGACAACCAACAAACTGTAGCTCCCTTCCCAAGCTAGCAGGAGCCAAGTGAGCCAAAATTTCCTCTGAGGAACAGTGTACAAGGCAGATTTCCACATTCCCAGCACATCTCAACTCCACATCTCTCAGCATCATTCACAAAGGTCTGACAGTGACTTGAATGGTTGACAATCATAATAAAACCCAATGAGAATATTGCTGGTGAGACCTGCAAGCACGGTGCAGGTGCAGGCAGCCTGCCCTCTCCCTTAGGAAACATCCCTCAGGAAAACAGCAACAACAATACACCAGAAAATTAAATCAAGCTATAAAAGTCACCAACTGCAATGTGGTTAGAAGCCAGCATGCAAAATGTGAGGTGCTGTCAGGCTCTGAGTGGTGGCTGAGCCAGACTGGCCAGGAACCAGCCTCAGAGCCCACGTTCACAAGAGCTGGAGGAAACCCATGAAGGAACTTTGCAGTCCATGAGACAGAGATGCCAACCAGAAGGTGACAGGCTGCTGTGGCATGGCACACTGCTGCTGGAGCCTGACACCTGGCACAGGACAGTGCTTGTGGCAGCTGGGGGCTGTGTGCTGACTGCTGAAGCTAGGACCAGCCCTGCCTCAAGGAGTGATATGGGGCTGCTTGGCAGAGCCAGAGACCGCCTGGCAGCTCCCCAAAAGAAGGCCAACCTCAGCAGGCAACCTTGCCAGCTCCATCTCCCAGTACCTGCGGTGTCATTTGGGGCAGAGAGAAAGGCTGAGGGTCCCTTCCCCACTCTCTCTCAGCTGCATGGGTTTGCAGAGCTCCTAACATCCTGCTGTGCTGCCACGTGGCTCCAGCATGTGCAGCACTGGCATTTGCCAGCCTCTGGGCTGCTGCTCCCCACCCCAGGAGCTGCCAAGGACCAGGCATCTCTTTCTCATCAGCTTCACCCCACGAGCTGAGTGGGATGCAGGTCAGATACTGCTCCAGAGAGCCTCAGATTTCCTCCCTGCAAGGCAGAGGCTCCTAGGGCTGCTCAGAGTCTCTGGCAATTTGCTGGTGCAGCCAAGGCTGGGGGTGCTTCAGCAGCAGGCTGGGTGGGAGAGGGCAGGCAGCCCAGATGTGTGCTCAGAAGAGAGGGCTGGGTGTGGAGCCAAGAGGGGCAGCTGGCGACCTCGCTCCCCGCTGCTCCCACTGCACTGGGAAATAGCTTTGTTTCTACCCAGGATGCACAACCAGGATTAAGCTAAACAGATGGGGAGGGAGATGGAGGGACAGACTCGGATCTCAGCTTCTATGAGGAGCAAATCCATTTGGGGGGGGGGGGAGGGATGAAGGGATGCTGGGGAAACTGAGAGCATCCCACTCCCACGGGAGCACGGACCCACCCGGGGATGCTGGTGCTGAGAGCTCAGGGCAGGGAGGGGGAAAGGATGGGGGGAGGTGAAAGAGGGGGTTAAGCACCTGAGGACATCTCCCCATCCCCTCCCCCAGCAGGGCTGTCACTCCAGCTCCCAGCACCTAGGGTAAAGGAGGTGTTGTCATGGAAACGGTTATTCACCACATGGAACCTGACATTTGTGGTTGCCATGGAAACCAGCTCTTGGGGGCATTCCCTCTGCTTTGCACAAAAGAGACATTTTGATATGATCTCTGGGGAGGGGGCTTCCTCTACCCCATCTGTCCAGCCCTTTCCTTCCCCCTATATCCCAGGGATGGCTGTGCAGTGAGGGTGGGCTGCAGGGCAGGACCAGGAGCTGTGGCTGAACCTGCTGGCTGTGGGGACAGGGGCACAGGGTCACACACCCACAGGGTCATGAACCCCCAGCAGGGCCACAGCACGATGCCTGCACTGGCAGCAGAGGAGCCAGCACAGTGGGGTGAGTCAGCGCTGGTGCCACCCTGGAAGCAGGGTCTGTCTGGCCACAGAAGGAAGTGGGGCTGCCCAGGGTGAGATCAAGCAAGTGGGCTGCTCTGCACCCCACAGCTTCTCTCTTCTGCCTGGCCCAGCACCTTGGCAGGGCACAGGAAGACTCACCTGGGCCAATGGCAGGCCAACCCCCAAGCCAAGGGCTGCCCATTCCCAGGGCTGGTCTTTGTCTGCTCTGGAAGATGTGAGCAAAGAGGAGAAAGCAAGATCCAAGACATTTATCAAGATGTGAGGCTTGGAGAGGACTAACAGGATTCTCTGCCTGCTGTTCCCTGAGATGGGAGGTCTCCCAGCTGAGGCTGAGGCAGGTGTGGTCATCCTCACAGAGAAATGGATGCCCAGAGGCTTCCACAAACACAGAGACACAACTACTTCAATCCTTCTAAGTTACCATTAAAGATGAACAAAGCATCAAAGGCCTCCCAAGCAGAGGTGTGAGCCTGCAAATGCAAAGGGACTCCACAGCAGCTTTCACTTCACAACACAGGACACAAGGCCTTGGGAACTGCTCCCAGGGTGCAGGTCTCAGCCAAAGAGTTCTGGCTACTCCAGGAACCCAGTGCACAGAAAGGATGGACAAGCTTCCCCTCTTCCATCTGAGGGAGGGAGCCTTACCAGGACAGCAGGGTTTCCAGGGGAAGACATGGGTGTGAGGCCTTGCTGGTGAGTGTTGAGCTTACATCCCACCCCAGCACCTGCTCAGCATAGAGACAGGGAACTGTTCTCTGCCTGGGCTTCCACGCTGCTTGCAGGGAAATGCTCCCCACCCTTGTATCACTCGTGGGATCAAGGTCCTAAAGAAGATTCCTGGCCTTCTAAAATCAGAGGAGGCTTTGCTATCAGCTTCACCAAGGCCAAAATGCACCATTTCTCCCACCACGCTCCAAAAAAACACCCCCACCCCTTCAGGAGGCAACCTGGCTCCCCACATGCCCAGTGATACCCAGCTACTCAGCAACCTGGTAGCCACGTTCTCTGAGGAGGAGCAGTGACCCCTGGCTCGTGCTTCCTCAGCTTTCAAACTGCAAAAGCTGGATAAAGGGAGAAAGCCCCCTGGGATGGCAGGGCAAGCCTCTCTATTAATTAGGAGTAAGTGATGTAAAATAGCCCCTCAGGTGCAATGCAGGGGAATCTCATAGTGTTAAGTGGGTCAGAGGCAGACAGCAGGAAACACAATGCAGGCTGGCTCCTCTGGGACATCAGGAACCAAAAGGCATCCAAGGCCATTGGCAGAATTAGGTCCTGGGCTCTTAGACTTTGCAAATTGTGGGCTAGTCCTCTTCTGGCCAGTTAAAAACACCCTGCCTGAATGATCACAACCACTTAGAGCTGTGCAGAGCACATCAATCTAAATGCTGCTGTGCTCATTTGGATTCTGTTCGTGGTTGGGAATGGGAGCAGTGATGGATTGGTGCCAGTCTCAGTACTCCAGGCTCCTGCTTGCACCTTTCTGCTGATGCCTTGGTGTACCTTGGTCTGACCCAAACAAACCATCCTTCTGTGAGAAAGGGGAGTTGTCTCACTGAGCAACATGAGCATCAAGCACCACCCCAGCACAGCTCTATAAAGGAATTCCTTAGGAATTCACTCCATCCAATCCCATTCTGAAGGGGACAAGGAGAATTCTGAGTCCTGTGTTCCAGGTGGAGAAATCAAGGCACGTGATGATGGCCATGCAAAAGCCTGTGGCAGAAGCAGGATGTGAAATCCAGAGCCCAAACCACACATCTCCTGCCTTTATGATTAAGGCCATCTCTTTTTGCCTGAGCAAGGAAGATTGTTGGAGGCTTTCACCCAAATGCTTTGGGTCACCAGGACAACTCATCAATTCCAACTCCTCTCCCAAGTTTCTTTGGGAAGTATTTTCCCTCCCCCCAGCACAGAGTGGGGACAGCAGAGCAGGGAAGTTATTCCCCCATCCCCCAGCAAAGCTGAGTGCATGGAGGATTCAACCAGCAGACATCTGAACAGCATGCAGGCCCCAAACACACATGGACTGGCTGCTTTGCCTCCTGGATTCTCTACCACACTGTCCTCCTTCTCCCTTAACGCTGTCAGACGTCTTGTCCCCACTGTAGCCAGTGCTGCTCTGGGAGGAAGACAAGCAGCTCATCACCATGACTCAGAGAGCCTTTGGCTCTCCCCAGCAGGGCTCTGGAAGGGGCAGCACCATTACTGTGCATTAACATCAGAGGAGCAGCAGGGAGGCCAGCCCACCACAGCGCCCTCAGCCCCTCTCACCTACGTGACTGCCCGGTGGATGCAGCCTAAGTGTGGCCTCTCAGGACTCCACAGTCAGCTTGTCCTTCCTTGATGGTTCAGCACACCACAGGGCACTGCATCAAGGACATTAGATGATCTTCCCTGTTGTCCTGATCTCTTGTCACTTGTGATTAGTGCTGCTGAAGGTCAAAGGAGCTTTTAGAGGAGAAAAGGAAAGAGCTGACTTCCTCCAATCCTCTTCTACAGGTGCCTGAACAAGTTTTCCCCAGAGGCAACGGGAAGGAAGATCCTGGGCCAAATTCAGGGGAGCACCTCTCGGGTTTCAAGGGGGCTTTTCAGCAGTGGAAAGAGGAGTATTTGCCCCCAAACTTCCACCTGCTCCTCCCCGCTCTTGCAAGGCAGGGCTGAAGGAACAGAAAACCCCAGAAGCTCCTCTAGCAAGTTCACCAAGACTACAAGAAAGCCACAGGCCTGAGGACCCAGGCACAGCCCTGTGCCAGCTGCAGGAACTTGCTTCAGCAGAGAGAGGGTCTTGCCATCCTTGTCTTGCCCAAGATGGCCCTAACCACAGGAGGCACCCCCAGCTCCAAGAGAGGTGGAAGGTGCTTAGCAGGCCTATCAAGAGCAGCCATGAGATGCTGTGAGATAGGCCACCATGCTACTCTGAGCTGCAGAGGGGAAAGCTGGGAGCACTGTGACTGTCACCTGGCCTTGACCTCTCCATCAGGCCACCCAGAGAAGGTGCCCAACACCCATCTTCCCCTGTGCTCACTGGTGCACCACTGATGCTGCTGGTCTGCTAAACATGCTTGGGTGCTTCTCCATGCACAAGCAGGAGCCTCCAAGGACCTCAGCAAAGGGTCAAAGGGTGCAGGAAGCCTGACAGACACAGCCAGCTCTGCAGGGAGCTCGCAGGGCCTCTCATGGATGGGGAGCACATTGCAGTGGGTCCGGGCCTGACAGCCAGGTTACTGGCAGTTCCTCAAGGCAGCCATGCTCCTGCTCTTCTCCCCCATGGCAGGTTAATCACAGCAGCTTGGGGCAGGAGGTCTCTGCTCATTTAACACACTCTGGTGGTGGTGGATGGGGCCAAGCAGACAGCAGCAGGAACCCTCCGCATCGGCTGCTGCGCACAGGCCGAGCACACCGGTTCCCATGGCAACTGGTAATGGTCCAAGCGGTGCAGAACCTCCTGCAAAAAGCCCCATGCCCATGGGAAATCCACTGAAAGTGGGCCCAGGTCCCTGAGGAATTGCAGGATCTCCTTGGAGATATTCATAACTCACATGGAGAAGGTGCTCAGTGATCTGGGGTGTTGGGCACTTGAACAGGCTGCCCAGGGAGGTGGTTGAGTCACCAACCCTGGATGTATTTAGAAGATGAGGTGCTCAGGGATATGGTTTAGTAGAGGACAGGTATGGTTGGACTCAATGATTTCAAAGGTCTTTCCCAACCTAGTGATTCTGTGATGACTCTGTGACCTGCAGCTAGTTGTGTTGATCTTTAATTTCAGCATCCTCCCAACTCTGAAGGCAGCAGGAGCCAGTGTCTGCCTTGGCACCTTGCTCTCTCCCTGCCTGTATCTCATAGGACTGCTGCCTTGCCCTGCTTCTAGTTCTCAGCCCCCTTAAGCCAAACTCCTCTCTTCTGTTGCTCCTTGCCCCTGGCCTCCTTTAGCCAAGCACCCTCATGTCCTGGTGCTGCCTGTGTTCCTACCTTCTACTGACGATGCACAGCTCTCAAATTTCTTGATACTGTCTATCAAACCCCAGGGTGGCCACAGGCAAAACTTTGCCAAAGGTTCCAACTGCAGAGGCCACCTCAAAGATTAGTGACCAGAGTCCAGGTTCAGCCTCCAGCCAAACATTCAGCACTCCAGCACTCAGCACGTCTCCCAGCTGTGCCAGCTGCAATATCCCACAGCCTCCTGGTGAAGAAGCTTTCAAAAATATGGGTGCAGGCTGGCTTCACAGGAGCACTGATAAAAAACACAGGGGAGAATTTGATGCTTTAATCTCTCTACCAAAACTGCTCCAATCACCTGTGTTTCCTTATATCATCCCAGGCTGGGGAACCTGACAGATGGCCCACGGTGAGCCCTTGGTGTGCAGCACAGGAGCCAGCCTGCCCACAAAGGATGCCCTCTGCTCAAGTTCTGCTGGATCTCCTCATTAATCTTCATGCCCAACCATCTCAGTGCTGCAGCATCTCAACCCCCAGTGCATTCCCAGAGTCTCTCTCTGCTCTAACGCTGCTGCTCTCTGTAATTTTCCATTCCCGTGTCCCCGCGTTCCCAAGCTGTCACTGCATCCAGGAGTTCTCCCCCCCTTCTTGAAGCAGCCACATTTCAGTACCCCCATCACTGCTCTTAAACTGCCCATATTCCCAGCTTGGATCAATACCAATTTCTGCCACTTACTTGCCTACCTTTCAGCGAGCCCTTCTTTGTTCTGCATAGAAATAAAACTGTAACTGTACCTTGCCAGGAAAAAAATGCCTTTTTTAAACACATCACCCCCCTCCTCTTCCTGCTTCCTCCCTCTATTCTTCTTCCCCTTCTTCTTCAGGAGCAATTTTATGTAATTTGCAACTGTCTGGCTGCAAATGAAAAGAGACACAAAGCGTTTTCTGCGAAATATTGAAAAGCTGGCTGCTTTTCCCCTCAAATTTCACTTAGCAAGAGGCTTTAACTTGGTGTGTGATCACGGCGTGTCATTAATAACCTCTCCAATTCCTTTCAGAGCTCAGCAAAGTGAAGGCACAATCAGGAATCAAAGGCATGGGTTATTGAGATATAATATCGTTGCACCGAGCCAGGGAGGAGCGTGCCAGGGAGTGTGGAGAAGGTGAAGCACTGAGCTGCTAGGCTGGCTGGCAGCTGAAAGGGACACTGGATTTAGGAAGAAGCATCAGGCCTTGATTGCATCTCAGACCCAAAGGTTTCGCCTCTGTTCAGCCTCCATGGGTGGTGTGTCTTTCCCCAAAGCCTGTGGGCTCGGGCCACGAATGGAGCTGGTTTCTGGTTTGTTCCTCAGGCAGATCTGTCTCCATCTCTGTTGAGCTTTTGGAGCCCAAACTGCTCTATTGGGGCTGAGTCAGACTTCATTGTGCTGTTCCCCAGCCTGCCCTCAGGGAGGAAACCTGGGGAACACAAACCAGGACCTCTGGACACGCAGGATGCACCAAGTGAAGGGCAGGGAACAGGAGTGTGTCGGGTGGCCAAGAGAGCTGGCCACAATCACACCTATAGGTGTGTGCCCAGGGTGATGGGCAAACCTGTCTAGCTCCATGCCAGCCCTTCACAATCCCAGGTGAGCTGCTGGTTCACTGAGGATGCACCTGTACCTCTCTGTGTTCTAGGAAGCTCCTTCCCTCCTTCCTTCCTTCCCTCCCCAAAGGACCAGCCATGCCTTTGTTACTTCCAGGCAGCACTTAGCCAGCTCTAAAGGCACTGCAGGTGTCTGAGATGATACAAGACACAGGTGACAGTCTTCTCCTTTACACCCTGAGCACAGCAGCCCTTACAAAAGGTGAAAGCCCAAAATAAAAGATGCTAAGCTGTGCTGCCCAAACACAACCTATTCTGAGTCTAAATTCTATTTAGCCACCATCCCAACAGCCCTCAAGTTAGAAATAAACAAGAATTTTCACCTCCCCAAAGGAGAACTTGCCAGAAATGCCACAAAAGCAAATAGCCAACATGGTGATTCCTACTGACTTATGTGGAAAACCTAAATATAAATCCTCAGGAAAGCTACTGGTCAGAGGATTTGCCATGGAGTTCATCAGAAGATGATGTAGATGTGAACGTATGGAGACAAAATTTCACAGCTTTGCTCCCAAAATAGGGAAACAATCAGTTATCTATCACTCCTGCCTGTGACTCATTTCCAGAGTATTCTGTATTCAGTTGGGTGATACCATACAGACACAAGAAAACAGGTCTGAAAGCCACCTCAGGTCATCCAGCCCATGTCAAGACCAACACTGTGCACATGGGATGGAGGTCTGTTTCGTTCTGGAAGGAACCATCTCTAAGTGACCACTAAAAATGACCAAAGAGAGAGAGAATCTTGCTTTCTTGGTCACTGAGGGACTTTCCAGAAGATAAACTCAATGTGATGAAGTGGTGTATTGCCAGCCTGAAAATAGACAGCTCCAAATGCAGCACAGCTCATTTTCATCTTAATCCTGAAGCTTAATTACACCACATTGCTCATTAACTGTCTCCAGACAAACATGTTTGAAAGTACTCAGCTAGCACAGACTTCTCACCGTTCCCAAGCAGTTTCTTACACCTCCTTTCACATAAAAAGCCTTTAGATCACCACATCACAGATGAATCGCTGCTGTAAGTACTACTCCATCCAGTGCTCTCTAACCACCGAGGGCACAAACAGGAGGAGAACCCTTCAGAGCTCCTCTACAGGTACCAGGGAAAGACATGTCTGTCTTCTCCACCCCGTTACAGTCACTGCACTGTGACTCATCAGGGCTGCTCCTCCATCCTTTGACTTGGTCTTACAGACTCCTGTCAGTTCCAGCACACAAAAACCCACGGTGCTTTAGCCTGGAAGACTGACCTTTGTCCCTCACGTGAAACTCTCACAGATGGCATTCTGGTGGATGAAAAACTTAACATGAGCCAGCAGTGGCTCTGGCAGCTTGGAAGGGCGATGGGATCCTGGGCTTCATCAGCAGAGGGGTGGCAGCAGGGACAGGGAGGGGATTGTCCCTCTCTGCTCTGCCCTCGGGAGGCCCCAGCTGGAGTCCTGTGTCCAGAGCTGGGGCCCAACACAAGAAAGATGTGGGGCTGTTGGAGAGGGGTCAGAGGAGCCATGAAGATGATCAGAGGGCTGGAGCAGCTCCCCTATGGAGAGAGGCTGAGGGAGCTGGGCTGGGTCAGCCTGGAGAAGAGAAGGCTGTGGGGGGACCTCATTGCAGCCTCCCAGTCCCTGAAGGGAGCTTATAAGCAGGAGGGGATTCAACTTTTTAAAAGGATAGACAATGACAGGACAAGGGGGATGGATTAAAACTAAAGGAAGGAAGGTTTAAATTAGATCTTAGGGGGAAGTTTTTTACAGAAAGAGTGGGGAGGGGCTGGAACAGGCTGCCCAGAGAGGTAGTGGATGGCCCGTCCCTGGAAGTGTTCAAGGCCAGGTTGGTTGGGACCCTGGGCAACCTTGTGTAGCTCCAGGCCTGAGGTTGGTGGCCCTGCCTGTGGCAGGGGGGTTGGAGCTCTATGATCCTTGGGATCCCTTCCAACCCAGACCATTCTATGATTCTATGAACACCTGGTTATCTGCCTCTTCCTCCTCGCTGCCCTGAGATAACCTGAGATGCTCAGACTCCTATTAAGCAGTAATTAAGTTACACACTTTTTCCAGCCCTTGTGTGCCAACAGGGCCCATGCAAGAAGGCAGCACAGGTAAGAGGATATGGAAAAGGATGTGTGAGTGTGGAGGTCATGGGGAGCTGGGAGAGGGGAGAGAAGCTATTTGGCCCTGTATGGGTTAAAGAGGAAATGTTATGGTTAAGAATTCCTAACCCCTCTCCAGAGACCCCTGGTTTACATTAATTATTCTGTTGCCTTGAGCACTCAGGGCCTCCTGTGAGCTTCTGTCTATAAGTACCCAACTCCTCCACCCACTCACCACCAAATGAATCCTCCCAACACCGCTTGCTCAGCCCCCTCAGCGCAGCGAGGGAACTGCCCAGCCAAAGCTCTCACATCAAACCAAAATGGGAACAGCAACAGTTCCAAATTCCTTTCAGCTCACCAGCAGGATCCAGGGAGGGAGAGGACATCCCTGCAAGGAGGGACCTGTTCCACAGCACCCGGTCTCCTAAGATCCTCACTCCCAATGCCAGCTGGGGAGTGAGCAGGACCCAGGAACAAACAGCAGCTATTTCAGCATCTTCATTTCACCTATAGAACCTGTTTCTTTTCCAAGCAACACAATGTGGCAAGTGTATTTTTGTCTCCACTGCACCAGAAGTCATTTTGGGTCCTGCCACACAGAGCCACTCAGCAAATTGTGCAGGTGACAGCAGGCTAGGAGTGGAGACACTGGTGAGTCCAGCGTGCCAGGGGGAAGACACCTTGTCTTGCCTCCTGTCAGCTTCCCAGTGTGCCCACTGTGCAGGCTGGGTCCACACACTTCATCCCAGCAAAGCCCACGGCTTCCTAGGGACAGGGATGGACAGCTCAAGGTGTCAATGTCACACCACAGGGACCACAGAGCAGCACAGAATCAGGATCACACAGGGCAGCCTTGGCAAGGTGGGGAACAGAGCAGCAGCTTTGCTAGAAGCAGCGCTGTCCGTTGGCTCCCACATCCCTGTTTTAACTCCTGAACCACACTTCCCTTTCCCAGGCAGGGAAAATCATCTGAGCCACTTCTCACCCTCGTTCCCTCCCCCTGACAATCACCCAGGCACCCACCCACGGTGTGAGCCCCAGGTATGATTCGCAGGGACTTACCCCTGGCAAAGTCTTCTGCTCGTGCAGCGCTGTCTGGGCTTTGATGGCCGAGTCTCTGGCACAGTATGTGAGGAATGCACAACCTGCAGCAGACACAGGAAGCATCAAGTTAGACAATCAGAGATGCTCATGGACACAACATCCCTCTTTGGTGACAGAACAAACACCAGCCTGTTTCAACAGGCCTCCCCCATCCCAAGGTTTCTGCTCAGCTACAGAGGAAATGCTTAGGACAGCCCTTGTGTGAGACCTGGCTTTTATTTGGGGGGGGGTGGGGTGTGTAAAGGGGGAGGCTTGTTAATTAAAGGTGCAAATATTAGGTAATTTGGATGTGTCAAAGACTCTAGGGAAAAAGACAAAGAACCAGGATTAAAGGTGATGCAGGTCCCATCCAAGGTCTGTTGAAGTCATGGAAAAGGGTCCCACTGGGTCAACCAGCTTTGAAAGAGTTGCTGAGTAAGGTGAGAAGCAGCAGGAGAGCAAAACACAAGCTACCACTGCCTGCAGGAGGAACAACCAAGCCACAAGGATCAGAGATCAGAGGAGAGGCTCATACCCGTGTGGTTACTGATATCTGAAATTTAAAAAAAAGCATAGGAAGAGGAGAAGCATCTGGGGTTTTAGGCTCACATGAAAGCTTCATAGAATCCCAGCCTGGTCTGGGTTGGAAGGGACCCCAAGGATCACAGAGCTCCAACCCCCTGCCACAGGCAGGGCCACCAACCTCCAGGCCTGGAGCTACACAAGGTTGCCCAGGGCCCCAGCCAACCTGGCCTTGAACTCCCACAGGGATGGGGCACCCACCCCCTCTCTGGGCAGCCTGTTCCAGCCCCTCACCACTCTCTCTGCAAAGAACTTCCCCCTAATATCTCATCTAACCCTCCCCTCCTTCAGCTCCACTCCATCCCCCTTGTCCTGCCATTATCTCCCCTCTTAACAAGCTGATTCCCCTCCCTCCAGGGACTGGGAGGCTGCAATGAGGTCCCCCCACAGCCTTCATTACACAGATTCCCAGAATCCTTGAAAGCTACAGGAGAGGCCTGGCACAGGCTGCCCAGGGGGTGTGGAGTCTCCTTCTCTGGAGAGATTCCAGCCCCGTCTGGACACCGACCTGTGTGACCTGTCCCAGGGACCCTGCTTTGGCAGGGGGTTGGACCCCATGGGCTCTGGAGGTCCCTTCCCACCCCATCCTGTGGTGCTGTGCCATATTCACACCCATGCAGTGTCCACAACCACACACCAACACTTCACATGCCAACAGCCAAGCACAACACATCCTGCAAGGGCAGCTGAAGAAGGAAGATGACAGAAAAGCACAGAGAAAAGGCCAGATGCTGACATTCTTAGTCAAGATTTGACTCAACATCTTAGCCTAGAACCAGAGCCATGGGAGGAGGGGAGGAATTGTAGCCCCTCCAGGAAGAAGAGGGATCGTCTTTGGGTGCTCCGATGTTAAGAACAATCAAATGAAACTAAGCAAAGGATAAAACTGGCTGGTTATCAAGAAACATTTCCTAGCAGAGAGAGATTTATTAGACTGTGGAATGATCTCCCCAGGGAAATGCCTGGAGCTCTGTCACTTCACTTGTTTCAGATGAGGATGGGCAAAGCACTGGAGAAGAGGCTCAAAGGCTAGAATGCATCTGACCCCCTCACTCGCCCCCCTCCTATTCACAGTGGCATTTCACATCCTAAGCAAAGGCAGGACACGTCCCTTCAGCTTATTGCTACATGTCCACGTCTACAGTGCTGTGCTGGGGCTGCAGATGCATTGTTATGGCCCAGAGAGACCTGTTCATTTGGCTGCACCTTTCCATGCCTGGTTAGGGGTGCTCCAAAGCTGCTTCAGCTCCCTGTGGATCCAAGGATGGATGCATGACAGGGGCTGTCTGTATCTCTCCCCTCCAAGTGGTACCCCACACTATGAGGCCACATGGAAGCCAGCTACTTGGGATAATCCCAACCCATGGCAACAAGATGATGCCATTCTTCCATCCCAAGTTGCCACAGCTAAGTGAAGCCCACCTGTCCTCACAGCTCTTGCTAGGGAAGAAAAACCCCACAGCAACAGCACACAAGTATTGCCCCATCCCTGGGGGTGTTCAAGGCCAGGTTGGATGGGGCCCTGGGCAACCTTGTGTAGCTCCAGGCCTGGAGGTTGGTGGCCCTGCCTGTGGCAGGGGGGTTGGAGCTCTGTGATCCTTGGGGTCCCTCCCAACCCAGCCCAGGCTGGGATTCTATGATTAGATATCAGTAACAGGTAATTAAAACTCCTCATGTTGCCCAGGTTTTGAACCAAGAATGCTGCACCAAGGCCAGACATGGGATTACTGGTTAGTTTAACACATGTGGTGTGGCCAGGCAACCTCCACTCCCCACAGCAAAGGCAGCTTGCTCCACTGTGGGGGGAAGCACACTGCTGTGAGGTCAAGCATGAGGAAAAACCTCAGAACCACCTGTACAACCAGAAAGCCCAAACCCTATTTCTAACAGGTTTGGAGACCTGGCCACCAGTCCTAAGTACTGATGCTTGCCTGATTCCACTTGCTGCTTCAGTCTACTTGGCAAGTCACACAAGACTCGTTCTAAGATCATCAGGGTCAGGATTAGTACACAAAATTTTGAAGTCAGGAGGTAGGAATAAGCCTAGAGGTTCAATGGCCATTGGTACCATGCCCACGTGCATGAAGACACCATCCTTGCCTCAGGAGAATCAGCCATCAAACCCAAGAAAACTAAGGATAGGAGAAGAATAAGTCTACAAGAAGCTACCTGCCGAGTTAAGCACTACAACCCGGTCCCTGAGCCCCAATTCCAGTGCTCAGGAACATCAAAACCAAGGCAATACACACTGGCAGAGTCAAAAACCTCAGGCCAAGGGAGGACAAGGATAAAATGAGGGTTGGACAGTGGGGGTAAAGGAGAGACACTCCTCACACAGTTATTTGCAAGGCATTGTCATCGTGCCACATCAGGGATCTGTAAAGCCCAGCAACACCTACCAGCACCAACCCAAAGATCAGTGCCATGAGTCCCCTTCCCTAGAGCCCCCCAGTCTTTCTCCTCCCTACACCCTAAAATCATCTTCTAGGTACTTGAGTATCTGTACTGAGCAGTAGCAGCCTCTGGAGACAGAAGCATCCTGCAGCTATGGAGCCTGAAGGTACCTCACTCAAACCTCCTGCTTCACTCCCTGGGCAATCCTTGCTTCTGTCCTGCTGTCCCAACGTGGATACTGGATCTCCAGGAGCCAGCTTGTAGTCCCTTCTTTCACTCAGGCATGAAATGGCACTTGGGCAGCCTCCAACAACAGGCTGTGTCTGGCCTGGACAAGGAAGCCTGTGGGCACAGGACAGCCTTCTCTACTTCTCCATCCCTGAGCTCTCCATGTCTTTAAGGTTTCAGGACATTCAGCTCATCCAGCTCATCTCATTCTTGCTTCCCAAATGGCAGGAATCTGGGAGGCTGTGCTGGCTATGGGATGGAGGGAGCTGAAGAGGTCACCTACATCCCTTGGAAAGCATGGTTACTAACCCCACAGCCAGATGCTTTTGCAGGTGGGATGCAGGAGTCAAATCTATTCTCTTTGCAAAGTCCCAGCCAGAAACACAGAAAGGAGGTTTGCAGAACCATTCTGTTCTCAGCCCAATCATGTAAACAACTGTTTGGGAAAAAGAATCTTCCTGGAGAGCCATTCTCACACACTAGCTCTTCAGCTGCTCCTTAGGATGCAGCGAGTAAGCGAAGGACTGGACATTTTCCACAGCCTCCCCTAGTCCCCAGCCTTCAGCCAGGTGCCCAAAGCATACAGAGGTACCAGAGGCTCAAGGAAAGCCACGTTTTCCCAGCCAGGAAAGGGTTTCCATGCTGTGATAGGACCTTTCACAGGTCCTTCAGGCTCCTAAAACCGAGCCTGACAGAGTCACCCAGAGATTCATGAGACAGCGAGGAGAAGTCCACAGAGGCACAAAGGTTTTCCCACTTCTAAATTTCCTGCTTTGGCTCAGAGTTAAACTCAGGTCGACAGGCTCCTGCCCCCTTGGGCACTTCTAACACCAAGCCAGTCACACCTGCTGAGCCATGAGACGTGGTGGGAAAACGTGCCAGCCCCAAAGGTCCCAGGGAACCAGCCAGCCAGGTCACGTTGATGATCCAGTGGTGGAACAAGGAAGCATAACAGCACCTGGACACTGTCAGTAGGATCAAGCTGAGTCCTGAGAGGGGGAACCTGGATGGGAGCTGCTGCTGGACAGTGAGAACCGTGACTGCCAGTGAGCAGGGATGTCCCCACCGCTGTCTGCTTTCTCTCAGGACTTCTGTTAGATGATTTTCCAGGCCAGATTATGATTGTTATATTGATACAGCAAACCAGGATTAAAATATGACCCAATCTGCAGGGATCCAGGTGATTAGAAATCCTAAGTTAGGTTGTATTGTAAATTCTGCATTACACTGCTAAGAGATAGTACTGTAGCAGTTCTGGTTGTAGAAATTTTGTGCTGTTCTGGTAATAAAATCTGTGCTATGCTAATCATAACATTCTGTTAAGAAAGCAAAGCTTTAACTGCAACAATGACTTGGTGTCATCATCCTTCTGCCAAGGGTCCCTAGCTGCTACATCTTCTCACCACCCTATTCCTACTGGCTCCAGGAGACCATCCAGCTCCCTCTAACCAGAACCCAGCCCAGATCCACTCACACAGCACTGCAGGGGAAAAACATCAAATCAAACCAAAACAACCCCACGATATTCTGTGCCTGATCCTCCCTACAAACCACACGTTGACTCTGGGATTTACAGTCCCTTCGAACCTCAACATTACTCCAGATCCCAGCGGTCCAAAGCCTTGAGCAAGGAAAGGCTGTCAGCTTGCAGAAGAGAGGAGGCTCGACTGGGCTCAGCATTACAAATCACATCAAATACTTCAGCAGGGGAGGCACGGAGTCAGCGGTGAGCTTATCTACAAGCCTGCAGAAGCTGAGTCAAAACTCAGCTGCCAGTAAGGACACAAGTTAGGCTGAGGTTGTTATTGCCTCCTCGCTCTTGGGAAATGCCACCTGCCTGTCCACACATCTGCTTCTCCTCGCGCCCTCTGAGCCCGTCCCCACCATTCCCTGCAGCTCAGTGAAGCATCACACACTAGAGAATCTCCCCAATTTCCTTACCATGGGCACTGATGGGCAACCCATGCCAGGCAGCACAGCTGGTGCTTGTGGAGGAACTGCCCCCTCTGCCCAATCCTGGAGGATGAGGCCACAACTTCCACCCGATTCCCCCTGCTCGGTCTCCTCTGACCCATTCCAAAGCCTCTTCCCACAAAAACACCAGCTCTGAGACAAACACTGTCATTAACATGCAAATATATCTGTGATTAACATAAATTAAAAAAAGCCCAACCCAACCCTGCCTCATGAATAACATCAGGAGGCTGAAACAGCACCAGCTACCAGCAGTCAGGCTGCTGAGACACCAACAGTCGGGCACAACAACACCGTTTCATAACGGTGCTCATGTTTCTAGCAGGCCCTCTGCCTCCAGTGAATTCCTCAGTTCTCAGCACTGGCACAGGACTGTCCAGGCCAGCTCTTGGGCTCACAGACCCCTAAGCCAAATTCCCACTCTGCCTGCTTGCAGCAGGCCTTTTCCACCCTTCCTTCCTTCCTCCCTGGAGGCAGAGACAGCGGCTCAGCTCCGTGCAGAGCTGCAAGGGATCATCAAGAGGAGCTTCTGGGCTTTACCAGCAGAGCTGGCTCGTCACACAACTGCTTCTGCCCATTTAGGGAAAGGGGAAAAGCAGATGGAAGCTGCATGTGAGCTGTCAGTTGGATCTCACTGCAGATCAGCGAACGCAGGGAGGAAAAAAAACCTGAAGCTGCTGTTACAACTGCCCCAGAAAGATTCTGGCTTCAGTATGGGAATGAGCACCTAGTAACTCAGATTGGCCCCTGACCAGGGGCTATGAAGTCCTAGGGCAGCACTTCAGGCTGCTGGGGCAGGCCTGGCACCCTCCTGGCCTGCATCCCAGCCTGCCCCTGTTAGCATCAGCTCCTCACCACATTGGCCTTTATGCACAGAGCCTAAACTGGTGCAGCCAGGCCTGGCAAGACAGGAGGGGAAGGCTGGGGTCAGGGCTGGCTGGATTACATGTCTAATTTCTTCACTGCACGCTACCCCCTGCCCCATCCTTGCAGAGAAATGCCTTCTCTGGAGAGGTGTATTGCCTATTCCCAAACCACACTGAGGGTCTGTCTACGCAGAAACCCATGTCACCAGGAAAGGAATCCCAACCTTTCACAAAATGGGGAGGGAGAGAGGGAAGGAAGGCGGTGAGAAGAATGAAGGTGTGTGGAAATGACTGTGCAGTACCCACCAGAACCACCTACACATCTCTCTGGCCTTTTCTGGCCAGAACAGAGCACCACCAACCCCTGACCAACACCTGCATCCACTCCAAAACACCAAAACCAAAGGGATATATTTATTTTGCTGCAGGAATCCTGCATTTAGCAGCAAGTTAATATCACGCAGATCTGGCTAATACCAGTGCTGCCCCCTCTAATTTCTATATCTAAGTGGCAGATCCCTAGAATCTGTCTCCTGCCTGGAACCTGACCTCAGACCTCACAGTCTGTATTTAATATGTCAACTGAAATGAAAAGTGCAATTGCCTCTTGCCTCAGGCCCATTCTCCTCCTCACTGGGTTTGAAACCTGGCAACTCAGTGTCAGATGGCAGCAGGTTTGGAGTCAGTCCCCCCCTGCGTGCACAGACGCATAAACACATCCTGGTTCTGAAGTCCCAACCAGACATCCTTCTTCTGCTACACTCAAGCCAGCCCAGCTCCCAGCAGCTTCACAAGGAAATGCTCTGCCTTTTGTGCTGGGGGTTAGATTTGGCCTTTTGTTCAAAAAGAAACTTAATTTTCTGTTGTCCCCTTTGCCTGGAATGGGCCAAGCTGCCAGGGCACTCACAATTTTTCTTACCTTTCCTCCTAAATCCAAAGCCAGAGGCATCAGGACTGGAGCCAACATCGGCTCCCTCTAGCACACGCCAAGGCATGACCCCATGGCTATCATTTTAGGGCAGAGCAGCCCCGGGTTATCACTGACAGCTTTCAGGGTACTTACTGAAGGTTCCCTGCAGGCTTGCTCTACATGTGCCAGGGAGTGGTGCTGCCATCACTCCCTCGGGCCTCACAGCAAACTGGGCTCGGCCAATTCCCATTCATGGCTGGAGCTGTGGTGATCACAAGATCCCAAACACCTGCTGGGAGCGAGCTAGAACCGCTCCACATCCTGAGCACCACGGGGATGCAAAACACAGCTTGCAAATGCAGCAGTTAAGTGCAGCTATAAAGGTGCCTCCTCAAACTTTTTGGTACCCACTGGAGGTCTTTGAGCCAAGAAAGACCCCTCATCTACCTCAGGCTAGCGGGAGGAAGGCCTCTCCATCCCAAACGCCCCCGGCAGCGGCACGTTCGCAGCCGATATTCTTTGTTAGGCGGCTCTGAAGCTGTAACGCCGTACTCCCGGCCTGGGAGGCGGCCTGAGACCACGGGGAGGATGCCTGGCGGCTCAGCCAGGGCTCCCGGTTCAGCCCCGCGACCTGCAGCATCCTCAGGCAACCCCGCTCCGCGCATCAGCGCCTTTGTCACAGCACCCCACGCACCGGCGCCAGGCCCCGGGCTACCACCGGCGGGGTACCGGGGCTGGAGGGCTCCGCCGAACCCTACCCGGGCCGCGGTGCCGACCCCCGCCCGCGGGCGCTGGGGATGCAGACCCTTTCCCAGGCGGCGGATGGGGCGGGGGAAATGAGGGGGGCGGAGGGTGGGGTGGGGGTGACGGGACACACATGGAGGGGACCAGAGGCAGCGCGTCGCGATGGGTCACGCGTGGACCGAGCCGGGAGCGGGCGGGTACCGGTGCTGCTGCGACCGGCCGCTCTTTGTGCGCGCCCCGGGGAGCGGGCTGGGCCGTGCGGGGCCGTGCTCACCCTTGTGCATGCCGGTGTAGCGGTCCTTGAGCACGGTGAGCTCGTAGATCTTGCCGAACTGCTCGAAGAGCGGCTTGAGGTCCTTCTCCTCCAGGTTGCGCGGGATCTGCCCCACGAAGAGCTTGATGGCATCCAGGTCCTTCATGCTGTCGGGCTGCGCGGGGGGCTCCGCGCCGCCGCTGCCGCTCATGGGGGAGGCTCGGCGCGGCTGCGGCGCTGGCGGGAGCGGCGGCGGCTGCCTCCTCGCCTCGCCCTCGGTGAGTCTGGCCATGCCCCGCGCCCGGCGCGGCTGCGGGCGGACGGGGGAGGCAGCGCGGCTGGGAACGGCCCCGCCGCCAGCGCCGCCGCCGCCGCGGCGCCACAAAGAGCCGCTCGGCAGCGCCCTCTGCGGGCCCGCGGCAGGCAGCGCGGGGGGACCCCGAGCCAGGGTCGCCTCAGCGGGGACCGCCGGGGAGGGAGAGGAGGGAGAGGAGGAGGGGGCGAGGCGGCGTCGGCTGCAGCCCGAGGAGGAGGCGCAGCACCTGTCTGGGGGGAGAGGGGAGCGGCCGAGGCCTGAGAGTCACTGAGGCGCTGGGGGAGAGGTGGAGGCGGTCGCTGTAGGCCCCGCGGGCCGGGAGGTGCGCTTCGCCGGGCCTGGGGCCTGACCCCCAGGGCACATCCTCCTCAGCGGCCAGGGAGCCAGGCGGCACAGCCTCTGCCGAAGGACCGGCTTGCTCTTGTGCAAGAGAGAGGAGACAAGGCAGAGCGCCCGGCCTCACGGGTGATGTGGGGCGCTGAGACAGAGAGGTTGGGGAGTCTCCCTCTCTGGAGGCATCCAGACCCCACCTGGATGTGTTCCTGTGGGATTCAGTCTGGGAGATGCTGCCCTGGCACAGGGGGTTGGACTGGATGAGCTTTCGAGGTCCCTTCTGACTCCCAGCGTTCTGTGATTCACTTGCATCAGAGATGAGTGTCTGGCCCCTTTCCCTCAGCATCTCTGCACTAGGAGCTGGAGGAAAAGAAATTCTTTAAAGCACAACATTTTGTCAGGCAGCCCTCCCCCAAAGCCACGGGGCAGCAGGCACAGTCACCAGCACCAGTGTAGCTGCAAGAGGAATGATATGTGGCCATGGACCTACAGCCCTGGTGCAGGCCAGGTTAGAGCCAAATGTGGGAGAACCTGGCCAGGGCTCTCTGCCCCAGGCCCCTGGCAAAGCCCCCTTTTCCTTTGGGAAGCTCATCTCCCTCCTAACTGTAGCTTGGCCAAGGTGCTTCCAGCTAGGTCCCGTTCAGGCTGTGCCAGATGGTCAGAAGCTGGTCACGCATCCACTCTGGAACAGCCATTATCACTACCAGCATCAGATCTGACCCCTCACACAAGGACATGGATTGTTCTCCCACCAGCTTCTGTGGTTCTGAGGCAGCCAGGGGATGTCAGTGCTCAGAGCAGCCCAGGGCCATCTCACCTTCTCTGCATTACACCAGGGTGACACTGAGGCACAGCACACCCAAAGCTCGTGCTCCTCAAGAAGCAGCTGCCCCTCAGCAGCACAGCTGCAGGGACACAGCCCAAACCAGCTCTGCCACCCACAGCCACACACACACCGCCTGCAGGATCCCACAGGACGTTTCCTCCACGGTGTGCACAGCTCTTGTCATCACACCACACGTTTTAGCCTGTCATCCCACCCCGCTGGCCCTGCTGAATGGACTTCTGCACCCTGGTGCTGGAAGGAGGAGGAGGAGGATGTTTGCTGGGCTGTGTGTGGATGCAGCTTTGGCACAGCCAGGCCTGAGGCCTTACAAAGGACTGTGGTGCAGGCACAACCCAGCCTCTCTTCCCTGCATTTATCTCTCTGCCAGGAGCTTTCTGCCATCTCCCACTACTCATGCCCTGGATCCTGCAGATAGGTGGAGGCAGCGAGCGGAGGAGGGGACCCTGCTATCCAACACAGACCCAGCAGCAACAGCTCCCTGCGCCCACACGGCAGCCCCATCTGCAGGCTGCCCTCCTGCCTGCTCCCCAAGTCCCAGCCTCCTTCCCACCCTCTCCCCACAGTGCCCCACATACCAGCTCACCCCCTAGATCTGTTCTGCTCGGGTTTTAACCCAGAAAGGCAGATAGCTGACTCCAGGCCCCTGCAACAGGGGGTGACTCGCAGGAGATTTCAGTGCTGGTATCTGAGGGCAAGGTTAGGAAAAGGGGGTGGGTTATCAAGGGGAGAAGGGGGGTCCCGAGCAGAGGGAGGAACTGAGAGCACTGCTCGCTGTATGAGCACCCACCTGGCTCCCAGGGTAAAGTCATGGCAAGAACAACAGATGTCCCTGCAGAGCCAGAGGCCCATGCTGGCCCTCAGTAGGAAAGCACTGCAGAGTCAATTCCTTCTCTCTCGTGCTCAGCAGAGAATCTCAACCCTTCCCCAAGCTATGGCTCTGTACCCTTTGTTCTCCAGCCCTGACTCTTGTCCCCACCTGTGTGCAGAGCTGCCACAACACTTACTCAGGGCCTGCAGTTTGCATCCAGGTTTAGCACTAAAACAGACTCAAAAGGCCCTCAGCTTTCTGCAGCCTGGCCTGAGCCTGGGGGACATTTCCAGACTCTTACTGTAGAGCTGCCATGTGTTTGAGGGATGGTACTATATCACCCTAAAAACAACCCTAAAATCACCCTAAACAAAACCCAGAACTCCCCACACCAGTCAAACTCTCTGTTTACATCTCTTACAGAGGCTGCCAGGGTTCTTCCATCCATTTGGAAGCCAGAAACACATCAGCTAGGAAGCCTATGACAAGTCAAGCTGTTCTCACAGACCATCTTAAACAAGAGACCTTCACCACAACAGAGGCAAACCTCACCTTGGATGAATCATGGCTGAGCAATTAATGTTTTCAAGCAACTTTCTATGCCTAGCCTGCTTTCTCATGTCAGTTGCTGCAGCACAAGCTGCTCCAGGCTTATGTTACAGCTCGAGGGACTCAGTGCCTCAGGTAGAAAATGTCTGTTTAAAAAGATACTGGATATATCTTTCCTTCTGGAGTCCACAAATGGACATATTATAATCACCCCAACTGCAGCAGAGAAAAACCAGACATGAAGATACTGCTGGTAAATGAAAAAATAGAACAGCTGTCAGTCAGCACCTGGGAAGAGTTTACAGAGCCAGAGAATTATATCCCACAGTAGCAGGATTAAGGGGTAGAGAAAAGATAGTCACAGCACTAAGAGAGAGTGAAAAAGGGAAGTGACAGGTCACCTTTGCTGATGAAGAAGAAACATGTTGCATCTGTCACCAAGAGGCTGCAAGGGGCACAGGAGAGTTCACAATCACAGGCACAGAGTGTTAGGAGTTGGAAGGGACCTCAAAACATCTAGTCCAAGCCCCCAGATCACCCAGACTAAACCCCACAGGAACGTGTCCAGGTGGGTTTGAATGTCTCCAGAGAAGGAGACTCCCCAGCCTCTCTGGGCAGCCTGGCCCAGGGCTCCAGCACCCTCACAGGGAAAACGTTTCTCCTCACATTCCCATGGAGCTTCCTCTGCTCCAGCTGCACCCGCTGCCCCTCATCCCATGTCCTTGGGAACAGTTCCTCCCCAGCTTCCTTACAGGCACCTTTCAGGGACTGGAAGGCCACTATAAGGTGCCCCCAGAGCCTTCTTTTCTCCAGGCTGAACAACCCCAACTCTCTCAGCCTGTTTCCACAGGAGAGGTGCTCCATCTCCACAGGAGCTCCATGGAGAGAGCTCTCTCCATCTCCTGGCCACATTTCTTTTGATACAGCCCAGGATGGGGTTGGCTGCCTGGGCTGCAGATGCACATGGGTGGCTCATGGCCAGTTTCTCATCCACAAGTCCCCCCAGGTCCTTCTCCTCAGTCTCTTTCATCATCTCTTGCTGATGGGGAACAGCAGGACCTTGCTGTTCACCTTTCACTGGGTATCTCTTATCCCATTTTAATATTTAGGGGGGATTTTTTTTTTTTTTAAACTTTGCAACAAACTAAAAATGAACAAAGTTTTGAGGCTTGTGGGTTTTATCACCAGAAGTTGTCTACAGCCAGGTAGATTGGAAACAAACACGCAAGGTTCCAGGTATCTTCCTGATCAAGAGCAGCTGTTCTTTGAGAACTTAAGAAGAGGGGGTGGGGGAAAGCACCTTGTCACCTGTTACACAAAACCCTTGGGTTGTTTGCAAATTGTTTCTTCCAACACTTGAAAGCTAGTCAGGAAACACCAGAACACAACCCTCCTGTCCCAGTTAAGGGGATCCCACTCATCAGCTCCAGAATCATGCAATATTCAGTTGAGCTGGTCATGGTGTGGACCTGTTTTTAATCAGTGAAGATATTAAGCTTTCCTGATTTGATCCAGTTTCTCCCTCTGCTCCCCAAATACTCCTGGAGCATGTATCATGCCCAGGGATGGTGGTTTCTGTTGGGTGCTTTAGTCTGGGGCAAAATAAAAGGACTGAGCATCCCCAGCAGCTCAGGTTCATTCCCATACCACCTGCTTCCCTTTCACAGCAAATTCTTTCTCCTCCCATTCCCCCTAGTCTCTGAACACTGTATTAAGACATTATGTTATAAATATTCCACAGGAACGAGCTTACAGCAGGAGCAACCCAGCTTCAGGACACAGTGTAGTATCCTCACGCTCCCTCTCCCTCACTTGAGGGAGAAATGTGACACTTGACTAGAGAACAGCTGAACATGGGATGCCTAAGTCATCAAGCCCACCCATCTCCACCCCTGCTCCAAGCAGCTACAGCACCAAGCTCTTCATAATTTAAGAGAGTTTTAACAGAGAACTGGGGTTGTTTTTCCCCCTCCTGCTATCCCTAATGAAAGGTTAATCCCATTAATTCAGGAAAAGCCTACTTGCAATTCCCTGCTCCACCCCACATCTGTTAGAGCCCCAGTACCTCTCCAGAGCAAGGGCCTCAGTACCTCCTACTTCACCAAGGTGTTGCAAGTGTCAGATATATTTAAGAGCATGAAGCATTCAGATACTATGGAAACCAGGGCAAGAGAAAACCCAAAAATAGACCGAAGACGCAAGCTGTTGAAGAGTCTGGAAAAGTCTTGCTGAGGAAGGCTGTGCTCACTGCTGCTGATCCCAGAGTGGGATCCATTTAGAGCTCAAGCATAAAATATCCTCCCTCTGCTCTTTCCTTAGCTTGTCATTTTCCCTTGCCATGGGGAAAGCAATATTCCTTTTCCTCCTCAGGCCTTTAATTTCCCCTCTGTTTAATAGGCTTCCTAATTACCAGTTCCTTTGAATGATTCACATTCTAGCTTGCCCTTCCCATGACCTGGAGTAGAGTGCTGTCTGAGTGCTTGTGTATAGCAGGATTATTGGGAACACATCTACAGAGTGCTGTCCTTCTGAAAGGGAAATCCAACAGCAGGCTCCAAAGAAGGGTGCCTGAAAGAAAAAGCTGAGGTGCCAGCCTGTGAAACGCTATGCCTCTCCTTTTTATAATGCAAACAGGTTTATTGTGCATATTCACCCTCTGCAGACAAACCAGCTGCTCAAGTATAATAATCCCTTTCTTCACTCAAAAAAAAAAACAAAACCCAACCCCAAACCCAAAAAACCCACCAAAGAACCCTCACCAACACAGCCAGTGCTCAAAATAGGAATGACACATGGAAAAAAAAACACAGAGGATGTCAACTCAAGGTATACAAACCTTCCACACAAACAAACCACATCTTACTCAGTGGTTACACAAGCAAGAAGCAGTAACTGATGTGGAGCAGTTGAAACCCCAAAGGATGTAGACCAAACCCACCCAAGCCTTGGAAAGCCAGGTTAGGGTCATGCCCCTCACCAGCACAGACCAAGTCTGCTCGAGGTCAGAGGTGCTTAAGTCTCATTCCTCAGCTCTTGTTCCAGGTGCTCATTTCAAGCTACTTCTTGAACACACAAGAGTCTCTGGTCTTTTCAGCATGACCACCACCAAGTGAGAAGACCCCAGCAAGGTGAGGGGAAGGCTCCAGGTTAGAATCCTTGGTGTTACAGCTGTCAGCACAGTTAAGGGAACGGAACCAGATCAAAGTGTCCAAGATTCTTCATTTTATAACATCCTGACTGCAGCATCGACGTCAGGAATGATCTCCTTCAGCTGGTTCCACTGCTCTGCAGACAGGGCAATGCCTAGGAACAGCAGGAGAGGTTTCAGAGGAAGGATCAAGTACCACACCAGGCTGGCTGCCGAAGGGAAAGCTGGAGTGTGAGGCAGAGGCACAGACCAGAAACAGAAGCAGCAGTTGTGCCAGTGCTTCAGCATCTGTAGCAAGAAGCACTCAGTGCTGACAAGCACCAAACTGCCTTTCAAGAGCCCCCTTGTAGCCTATTCCTGAGTACAAATTCCCACCTGTGTGAGCTGGGAAGAAATTCTAGGAGAACCTTACCCCACCCAGCAGTTAGGACACCATCCTTTCAACAGCCCCAAATAATTAAGGCCAACTTAAGCTCTATTTTAAAATTAAAACCCAAACAAAGACTACAGCTGCTGCTAACAAGAAACCACTAGTGTGGCTTCAACACTGGGGAACAACTGGCTTCTTTTTAGGTGCAGCAGAGAAGGGCTTGAGGTCCTGTCCCTCTCCCTTACAAAACAAACAGAGCAGTGAATTCACTGCGTGGGTTCCAGCCCGATGCTGTCAGCTCGTCCCTTCTGGCTTCGTTAAGGATCTCATTAAAGAAACAGGGCCCAAGTTTATTAAATTCACTAGATAAAGATCAGGGGCCAAGAACTCATGAGAAAAGCAGCACAGGCAGTCTTTAAATGAAAAAAAAAACACCCCACCCAACCACATTTCTTCATGATCTCTGCTTTAACTGATAGATCTTTGGTCTTACATCGTGCTTCTTCCAGCCTGGAAGGAGTTCACAACAGTCCTTTCCTTCTTCCCTTTCCATTTCCTTGAGGGCTTGCTTCCCATTTTCATTACAGTGTACACAGCTCCCTTTAAGGGACTAATTTATACATGTAACTGCTCTGAAGGAAATTAATTTCTGGAAGGAAAGCCATGCTTAGTGGTTACAAAGCAAACCAAGCTGAAACAAATCCATCTACCCTGACACAAAAATCTATAGCAAGGACCAAAAGGTGTCTCAAGAAAAGCCACATTAAGCGAATCTTTGCTGAGGACAACATCCAGGACAGGTGAAAAAAGTCCAGGGCCTGTAAACTATGAGGCAAGCTGGCAAGTCACTGTGTAAGTCCTAAAGCAAGAGGCCTAAGTTGACTGTTGACTCATCAGCTGAAAAGCTCTGGAGAACAATATGTCTTGGGAGGGATCCAGAAGGGTCTTAACCTTCCTGTCCCCACTGAGATGGGGAATGGATTGATTTCTGTGAGGCTCTCCCTGCCAAGCACAGCTCCACCATTACAGGTTGGGGCAAACACATAAAATTACACCTTTTTGCATCACCAGTGCCAAAATACAAGTTTGTCAGCTAGGACACAAGGAAGCAACATCAGACCAAGCGTTTTCAGCCTCCCCTCCTCCACCTCACAGCTCTGAGAGGTGGCCTGAGGATCAGAGCTTCCAGAACTGCTGCTCAGAGCATTCCTGCCAAGCTCCAGATCTCTTTGTGCTTTTCTTCAGTTTCTACCACTCAAGCTGAGAAGGTGCTAAACCCTCCTGCTTGGCTGGCTCAGCTCAAGCTCCTCAGTGTGGCACACACAGGTCTCCCTGCCCCCTAAAGGGAGACACACTAAGCCAGAGCTGGAGAGCCAGCTGCTGAGGCAGAGAGGCTGGCATGCCCGGTGAACGCAGTTGTACCTTTCCTGCCGGGTTTCAAGCCACCATCCTTGTCAGTGTAGAACTCCCTGATGTCCACGAGAACCTTCCCCTTGAAGAAGGACACTCTGACGTAACGCATCCTCCCGATCTGCAGCGACACAGAGCCTGGGTTAAACCCAGCCCTGCAACAAGCCGCTCCTCGGTGGCTCGCTCCTCCGTAGGGCCGCTTGGCCTGAGAGCCTGGAGAAGGATCCAGGCCCAGAGAAGAACCCAAGCCCCCAAGGAGGACCCAGGCCCCCAAGGAGGACCCAGACAGGCAGCTCAGCTATGCAGCTGCTCTGCTATGAGCAGAGGGGAGCCCTGAGCCAGGCGGCAGAGGAAGACCCTGGAGCAGCTCCCTTGCCCTCCATACCTGGAACATGCCCTCCTCCTCCTCCTCCTCCTCGCTGCCTCGTCCCAGAGGCTTTCCCGCCGATCCTGAAGGCTTAGCCTCAGCCTTTGGCCTCTTCCCTGACTCAGAAGACATCGCTTGCTTTCTTGTCTAGAGAGAAAGAGAGCTCACCAGCGGGAACACCCGGGCTGAGGAGCCACCGCAGCACCCCAGGTGCCTGTGCTGCCGGGGAGGGGCACACCGCCGGGCCGCTGCCCTGCCCCGCAGCAAAGCCGTACCACCTCCCCTACAGGACCGAGACCCAGCCGGACAGCTCTGCCAGCAGCTCCCCCTTCTCCCTGAGGCGGCAGCGCCTTCTCTACCCCCTCCTCTCCCCCCCTTCCCCACCCTCTTTCTCTTCCCCCCTCAGGCACCCCTGAGGCAGCGCCCGCGCGGAGGGAGGGACGGGGCAGCACCTGGCTGCGGCCCGCGGCTCACTCAAAGAGATAAGCCCCGCCCCCCCGCCGCGGCTCAGCCAATCCCGAGGCAGGCTGCTCCCCGCAATGAACCGCCCGGCCAATCACCGCCCGGTTCCCGGGGGGGCGCAGGGCAGAGCAGCCCCGGGCCGGTCCCTGCGCCAGCCCGCGGCCCAGCAGCACCGGGCGCAGCGTTGCCGGGACTTGGCGGGTTCCGGTTCCCTCCCCGGCCGCTCGCCAGGGCAGCCTTTCGCCTCCCGGGGCGCCGAGGGCAGCCTCTGAGCACTGCGGGTTATGGGACCCGGACCCCCAGCTCAGGGAGACGGTCTCGCCGCCTTTCTCCTCTGAGCGAAGCGCCGGTGGGGAGCGGCCGAGGCGCAGCACCCACAGGCCGAGGCGCAGCGCCCCAAAGCCGGCCTGCAGCACCCCAAAGCCGGCCTGCAGCGCCCCAAGGCCGAGGCGCAGCACCCCCAGGCTGAGGCACTGCACCCCAAGGCCCAGGTGCTGCACCCACAGGCGCAGCGCCCCAAGGCCCAGGCGCAGCCCCCTAAGGCCCAGGCACAGCACCCACAGGCTCAGGTGCAGCGTCCCGAGGCCCAGGCGCTGCACCCCGAAGCCCAGCGCCCCAAGGCCCAGGCGCAGCCCCCTACGGCCCCGGCACAGCACCCACAGGCCCAGGCGCAGCGCCCCGAGGCCCAGGCGCAGCGTCCCGAGGCCCAGGCGCAGCCCCCTAAGGCCCAGGCACAGCACCCACAGGCTCAGGTGCAGCGTCCCGAGGCCCAGGCGCTGCACCCCGAAGCCCAGCGCCCCAAGGCCCAGGCGCAGCCCCCTACGGCCCCGGCACAGCACCCACAGGCCCAGGCGCAGCGTCCCGAGGCCCAGGCGCAGCCCCCCAAGGCCCAGGCGCAGCGCCCCGAGGCCCAGGCGCAGCGCCCCGAGGCCCAGGCGCTGCACCCACAGGCCAAGGCGCAGCACCCCGAGGCCCAGCGCCCCAAGGCCCAGGCGCTACACCCCAAAGCCAGCCTGCAGCACCCCATGGCCGAGGCGCAGCACCCTGAGGCCCAGGTGCAGCTCTCCAAGGCCAAGGAGCAACACCCCAAGGCCCAGGCGCAGTGCCTCCAAGGCCCAGATGCAGCGCCCCAAAGCCGAGGCACAGCACCCCAAGGCCTGCCTGCAGCACGTCAGCTTCTCAGGCAGTGTTTGGCCCCTCGGGCAGCGTTTGGCACAGCGCTGCGGGCTGACACCCCCCTCCTTCCCAGCCATGGCAACACACAGCCCCAGAGATGCCCCACGCAGAAGCTTCAGATGGCCACAAACCCCTCCCAGAACGGGGATTCTCCTCACCCCAGGGGCTTGTGACTTTGATACCATACTACTTTACATTCAACCACACAGAAAGGATGATGCAAGCTCTTAAAAAATAAGATCAGAGCTCTTAAACAGATCCAGGTGTCTCCCCTTTTGCAGTGGGGGGTGTCTATTCCTTCCAATAACACAAGGAGATTCCAGCAGCAAACAGTTCTCCAACAAACCTGTTCCTCAAACCTACTCAACTCAGTTTATTTTTTTCCAATGGGGGGCAAAAAAAAAAAAAAAAGGAGACAAATAAGGAAATGAGAAATGTTAAAATACTTAAATATTATTACATTTATAGTCAGAAAAATATGTAAAAATCAACGGCATTGAATTTTCTATTAGCTTTTAAATATTCACCTTAACGTTACATTTGTTCTTCAGGACACAGCAGAGATAAATAATTGAGTTAACAGTGCTAGATAAAATCAACTCTTCTTCCTGAGCTGTGAATATTCCAGATTATCACCTTGAAGTTGCTATTTAATAACTACAAGAGAAACTAAAGAGATCAAAGTGAGCAAGCAGGAGCCCACGCTGGAGTACCCAGACCCACGGAGCAGCATCCCTGTCCTTTCAGATCAGTAAGATGATGAGGATGTCAAACCATTTGACCAGGAGGTGCAGGAGAAGCTTGGTAGTTTGGCTTGTGCTACAAACACCATGAGAGCAGGAGATTCAAAGCAATCTAACCCCAAAACCAAGCCCCTAAAATTCAGGGTGTCTGTGGTTTTAATGTCCAGGTAAGATTGGGGTGGCTCCTCCAGCTGCAGATAACGGGGGGACCCAGTTGGATTTTGGTTTCAGGTTCTTTCCTCTTAGCACTGAGAGTTCATACTGTACAGTTGGGTTTCTGACTGTCATTTGGGAGATCAACTACTATAGTTCAAACTAGTCACACGTGGTGCCCAGTAGTGCCTGTGTGGGTGGGAGTGGACAGGAAGAACCAACAGCTTCAGGGCTTCAACCCTGGTGGGAAAGATTGTGACAGCACCAGGGGAAAACAGGTAAAGGCAGACAGAAAGATGATTGTTTCATGGCTATGAGCATCAGCTGCCAGCCCCTCTTGTGTATGTGGACATGTGCTTTCCATCCCCTTCCTTCCTGGCAAAGAACATGGGGCAATGAGGATCAGCTACCCAGAAGCTCTTCTGGAGTGGAGACCTCACATTCCTGTTGGCTTTTTGCCTTTGCACATTGTGGTGGTGACAGAATCAATTGGCCACGCCGCAGTATGGCTCAGCAGCGTTCCTCCTGGTGTTTTACAGCCTAGCTGAAGAGTGGGGTCTATTTACAAGTCACCTTCCCAAAGGAAACAGCTCTCTGGGGACTATGTTCACTCCCAGGATGGGGATTCTGTTCCAGCTGTGAGGAAGCTGGGATCCTGCTCCCTTGGGTGTGAGTGTTATGTTGCAGTGGACACACATGTTGATCAAAAGCATAAACCCTTATCTGCAGCAAAACCTACAGCAGCTGGCTGGAGCTACACAAAGCACATCCAGTGAGGATCACAGAAGCACTTGGGGTGGAAGAGAGCTTCAAGATTGAGTCCAACCACAGCCTAACCCACCTCTAGACCATTACCCTCCTGTGGGAGAGCGTGGTGTACTATCCCAACTGGCCTTCAGGTTTAATGAACTCTCCTCATTTACCCCTCTTCACCTTTCTTTTTAGATAGCTGCCCCCATCTTCTGGCACTGACTCTCAGCAGTTTCTTGCTGAGACCACAAGGAACCAAAGAGTTTGCTTTAATGCTACAACCTTGCCAGGGATAAAAGCTGCAACCACACGTTGGTGGAAGTTTCTGACTCTAAACTTTGAGCTTTTTGACTCTAAACTTTGAGCTTCTCACCTGGAAGACTGAAGGTTGACAGTCTCCACCACAAGGATGAACATTCCAGGCCTGTTGTGGTCTCTTTTGCCTGCTACTTGCAAATTTTATATGCATCAAGTCAAGCTACAGCAGGATCATTAATAATTTGGGGGTTTCTATTTTGCTCAGTGAAGGAATGGGAGTTTGACAAAGCCTGGGTAAATAATATGCTGGAGCACCCTCTCTCCCAGTATCACACACCAGAAATGTATGAAGGATACACTGGAGGCCTCTGAAACTACTCCCAGATATTAAGAACCTACAGAGAAGTTCTTCAGACACCCATCATACTGCTCAGCCCACAGCACACACCTTCCCCCAGCACAACACACGTAGGCAAAGACAAGCTTTGATGGTTTTCCACTGGTTTCTCAAGGGCAGAGCACAAAAACCAGCAGAAAACCATCAAGGCTTGTCTTCCAGCAATTTCTGAAGTCATACTAAATTCATTTAGAAGAGAAGGGTCATGAACACATCGTGCATGGAGGCATTTTACCTAAGAACTCAGAAGATTGGAGAAAAAAAAATAGGCAAGTTTCCCCATGGTGCTGCTATTTCAGGAGTGCTTGGGATGATGCTGATACTATGGGCCCTCCAGGAAGAGAAAAGACCCTTTAAAGAACAAGCTGCTACACATTTAAAGTAGCAGAAAGCACACACCATAGGGGAAAGGGTATTTGGAAAAGGAGACTACAGTGAAACAAAGCTGGATGGCAACCAATGCATCAGTTCCCATCCAAGGACAAGGACAGCAACCAGCAGCAACCACCACTTTCCTATGGAGTGGTCAAGGATGCCCAGCTTGAATCTTCCTCACAGAGCCAAAGAGGGTACACCTTCATTCAAACTCACAAGAGCTTTTCAGCCTCTGCAAAAGGTGCTATTTTAAATACAAGTAGTCATATATATATATATTTTAAAAAAGAAAAGGTAGTCACTGCAGCCTGTGAAGAGACCTCAGCCTGTGAAGAGACCTCACGTGCATAGAAGAGGTTACAGAAAGGACTCAAACATTGCTGAGTGGCAGGACAGTAGTGTTCAGTCAGCACATCTAGAACTACAACTAGCTTAGCACTCATAGTCAGTCTCTTGCTATCTTTTCCAGAAGAACTGGAGTGTAAACAAAGTGCAACACTGCCCAGAAGGGGCGTGGAGGTCTCACCAGAGAGTGGTGCCACGTGTCCTGCTTACCTCAGACAGTGGGATGCAGGAAAGACTTAAAACTTAAGATGACAAGGCTCAAGCAACTGGTTACCTGGCCCTCTTGATCTTGGTACAACACTGGCAACTATTTTGGGCAGCTCTCTGCATCCAGAAGCATGGGCAAGCTAAAGGTAAGGTGTGCTCAAGGAAACAGAGAGCTTGTGTTCTGAGATACACTCACTTAGTACAGTTCCAGAAACACCCATGTTGAAAAAGACATTCATAAAACCTCTTTTGTTTGGTTTTGTTTTGCTTTTTAATGGCCAAGTGACCTGCCTCCCCTCATACATACCAGGGGCAACACATGGAAGGACAGCAACAAGCACTTTGGGAGCTTTCTCATACATGCAGGCCAGGAACAGCGTTTCCAGAAATAACAGAGCTGGAAAAAAATGTGCAATGGGACCCTGAGATGCAGGTGAACATAAGAAAACACCCAAAAAAACCCCCAAAACTCATCTGGAAATGAAAACTGAGGAATGAAGATGGAAGGGATTACAGACCAGAGCTCAGCAGGAGCTGGGCTGCTGTTGCTATTAACATAACCAGCTTGTTTAAATACATGGAACAGCCCAGAACACCATCCTGCCAGAGCTGGGACTGCAGAACACCCCTTAAAAACCAAGCAAGAGTTTAGCACAGAGCAGCTGTGAACTGTTGGAAGGACCACAAGGTTTAAGAGAAATCAAGTACACAGCAAAACACATCCTCCAACAGAGAGCAGGAAGCACCAGTCCTGGCAAGACCCCTAATGCAAGAAACCCCTTTTAACAAGCTTGTCTTGTTCTGTCAACCAACAGTACAGCTGGGTTACAGTTGCACCTCCTGAAAGGGAATGAGTTATTGCACAGACTAAACAAGACTCAAGGACATGCTTGCTGCAGACACTGCTTGCTCAGCACACTGTCCTAAAGCCAGGCAGTGAACTTAAGGAAGAGGTGTCATTAAGAAAACATGCTAATTGTATTCTCTCTTTAATTTGTACGTGCACTTTTCTTTTTAATCTGTTAAACAATGGCTCTGAGTCCTTCTTTTTTAATTCCTGGGCAGAGATAACACATCCCTCTATTCCACAGTTTCAGTTTCCAAGTTGGCTGTATGGCACATGTGTCCATGAAGGTGCTGGACTTGGGTTTTACACTCACAGAAGCTGCTCAGAATCAGCTGCTCAGCGTTTAAACAACCTGCAGGAACTCAAGTCTCTGAGCCTCTCCCTCACCAAACAGCAAAGGAAAACAGACACGGTGCAAGTCAGGGGAAGGAGGTGAAGAAAAGCACTTAAAAAGGTGCACAAGAGTTAAAATTTCATTTTCTTTCTGCCTTCCTCCCCTCTACAGAGTAGGAAAGAGGAGGCAGAGGAAGAGAAACAGCAGGATTCAATGGAAGGCAGAAGGTTCCTGATGGGCTCACCGATGGCTCAGTGCTGCTGGATGGGTGAGGACTTGTTGCTTCACTGCTGTTTGGTTTTAAGGGATAATCTCTGTATCATCTTGTAAAGGAGACCAAAGTGCTGGAAACAGAAGGAAAGTCAGTAAGCATGAGTCCTCATCAAGTCTCATCAAATGCCTGTGCTCTACAGAGAGAAAACGTACTACAGGGTTTAATATGAACGTGCAGGTGTGATACCTTGTTCAGATCAGACAGCACCACTCTCATCCTGAAGATGGAGTGGGACTTTGTGAATTAGGAGGAATTAGAATTGATCTGGGTTGGAAGGGACCCCAAAAATCAGAGCTCCAACCCCCCTGCGACAGGCAGGGCCACCAACCCCCACATTTTACATTTTTGATGCAATTTTGTTCCTTCTGAAGGGCAGGAGGAGGATAAAGCTTCAGATTTCACCCACACACATGACACTAGGCACTAGAAACACTACTGCTGGTGGCTTCAGGAATGTAAAACTGAACCAGACAGAGATTCCCAGTCATTCACAATCCTTAACCTGGATCTTCCCTTTCACCAAGTTGCCAGTGACTTAGAAATTCACATAATTGCTCTTTTGATTCTACTTTATTAATTGCATTTGGATTCAGTAAGGGCTACCTCAGCTATCTGACAGATATTAACAAGATCCAGGCTTCAAATAATTTGTAATATTCAACCCAATGAAGACAGCTGACAAATCACATCACACCTTTTCCCTCTTGTTCACGTTGTAACGTTGGGTGTTAAAATGCTGCTTGTTTCCCCAAACAAATAATAAACACAAATAACATGGAGAGATCAAAATTTAGATTGACCTAAAATGCGTCCCTTACTTTCATGTTATTCAGAGAACCACCCCCAGGATGAGAAGCCTAGCTAGGAGTGACTTTGTTAGCACTTAAAGCCACAACATCTACTGGCTGGCCAAGGCAGGGAGGATCGTGTTCCCAGGAGGAGGAACATGGGCTGTGTCTGTAGCTTCATTCAAAAAAAAAACCCCAAACCAAACCCAAACCAACAAACAAACCCCTCAACCCAAACAACCAACCCCCCAAATTCTGAAGCTGCATTTCACAGCTGCATCCCCAAGTTCAGCTGACAGAAGGATCTCTTAACACTCCTAACTTCCTCCAAGCTGCAAACCTTTAACACTACAGATCTTGGTTACCTTGATAAGGTTCAGCCTGCAACCATCAGATAGGCAAACCAGCTTAACAAACATGCATGTCCTTGACCAGAAGAAGGAGGTCTATAAAACCTAGGTCTAGTTTTGCACTAGAGCAGCAAGAGATTGCCTTCAGCACAGCTGAGATACTAAAAACCCTATTTTGGATTACTACTTTTAGAGTGAGGTGGTATTATTGTTACAACTTTGGTGCTGGGACTGTGAGAGCACCAGTTTTTGTAGCTAAAATGATTTATGAGGAAAATAATACATCTGTTTCCTGATTCTCTTCTCTTACCTGCACTGCAACATAGGCAACACCAAGGTAGGCTGCAATACAGACAGCCAGAAGCAGGTCAAAGATCGCTGGCTTGACCCTGTAATAAAGGAAGGGCATGTGAAATTGCTCCAGCAGGTAGAGCCACAAAGAGAGCAGTGCTACACACTCAAGGGGATTCCATACCTGTATGCATTCATCACCTGTTTCAGCTGGTCATAGAAAACAAACTCAGGGTCCCTGTGGAAAAAAAAAAAAACACCACTACAGTAATTCTTCAGGTTGTATTACACCTTGACATCACAGTGACAGCCCAGACCTTGTTCCCAAGGAGTTCATCCAACAAAAGACAGGTAGACATGATCACCTCACACTCCAGTTTCAAACTGATTTCTCAAGTCTTTCTTTTCCTACAATCAAAACCCTAAGGACACAACTCAGAACACACTGTTCACCTCAGAAGAGGTGTGTGGAAGGTGCTTCACTAGCTTCATTAAACCATGTCCTGGGCTCAGCCAGGAGAGGGTTAATTTTCTCTCTCCAGCCTGTGCAGTGCTGTGGTGGGGAGATAGGAGGGCAGCAATGTTGATAACACACGGATGTTTTCAGTTGTTGCCAAGCAGTCAAGGACTTTACAGCTTCTCATCCTGCCCTGCTAAGGAGAACAGGGGCACCCAGGGAGCTGGGAGGGGACACAGCTGGGACAAGTGACCCAGACTGCCCACAGAGGGTGTATTCCATGCCAGTTACATCATGTTCAACATAAAGGGGGGCTGGGGGGTGGATAGCACACAGGTCCAGGACACACTGTTCAGGAACAGGCCAGTGTCAGGACAGCTCTGAGCTGTACAGCCCAAGCTGTGCAGTTGGGTGAGAAACTGCCCTGTGTATCACCACTTCTGTAGATTTTGCTAGGAAATCCTGTTGTTATTTCTCTCTCTCTCTCTGCTGTCCCAGTTAAACTGTCCTTATCCCAACCAGTGATGTTTGCTTTTGGCTTTTTTTGCTTTCCCCTTCCTGCCCCCCTGCCCCACAGAGCAGCTGTGTGGTGCTCAGCTACCAGCTGGGGTAAAACCACGACAAACTTCTTCAACCCAAGCAGCTGAGGCAGGATTGAAGTGACCTTTTTGCAATTAAGAAAGCTTTCTAGAGGATCCTTAAGTCTTTCCCTGCATTCAGAGAGAAGCAGCACTCAAGAGTGGGATGGGTGGAACCACCACAGTGAAAAGACAAGCTCTTCAGGCAGAGGGTGCTTCTGGGACTTACTGTGCTGTGAGGAAGAGCTTTCTCTGGGAGAGCAGAACCACAACTGACAGGAGAGCAGTAAAGAGCAATCCCTTCCAGCTACAGGCCAAGAAGCCAGAAAAGCTGCAGCTCAGAGACAGAATTCACTGGAGAGAGGAGACAGTTTGCATGTTCTGGCTGGTTCTTTAACTTCTTACCGTTTATCTGCCTTTACATGATGCTGTTTGACATCCTTCAGGTAGCGACCCATGTAATATTCTAAGGTGTTGAGGAAGGTGCTGTCTTTATCAATCAGCTGAGCAGCTCTGGGCTGACTGCTCAGCCAGTCCATCACTGATTCTAGTTGCTCCTGCTGGATCTGCTGCAGAAAACAAAATACCACCAAAGAAAGAGAGTCAACCAACAGACACACTGAGACAGACCTCTCTCCTAGACTTCTAGATTCCTAGATTCTTTCTTTACAGAAAGGCACTGTGCTCACCATCTGATCTGTGAAGATCTGCAGATCTGCAGGTGCTCCCTGCAAAGAAACCAAAGCAACAGGCTGTTGGCAAGAGCAAACTTGGCTGGGCAGGAGAAATCCAGCCAGCACTGCATGATGGGCAGCTCTTACCTTGTCTGTTAGGTTGTAGATGACCCTTGTCAAAGCCTCAGCAATGATCCTAGTATTCCTGGTTAGTGCCTTAGTGTCTATTCGTGCCCTGAAGCAAAACAAGAGGATTGAGGACTCATCAATGGGATCAGCTTGCTCAGGTACCACCCTTCATCACTGCATCAAGCACGAGCCCCAATCCAGAGCCCAACCACCGGTGGTTTTTCACCCATCCTTTGGCCACCAGAAGCAGCAGTCATGAGGTTTATTTGTGTTTACAGGCCAGATTTTTGACTGCAGCCTTCCCCCACTAAGGTCTCTGACCTCCTGTCCATGATGCTGTTGCGCAGGCTGTCCCGGTGGCTTTCCAGGTGGGAGATGGTGAACGCTGGCAAGCGCCGGATTGCAAACCGCTCGTGCTCCCAGGCCAGCATGTCCTCAGCCAAGTTGATCTTCTTGTGTACCATGGAAAACTTCACCTCTGGAAACTGGCTGGCAACAACCTGAGGGAAAGGACAAGCCATCCAGGGTGTCATGCTGCTTGCTGCATAGTCCCATTTTGCACTGCCACCTCCCTACACCAAACTGTTTCGTGTTCCTGAAGGAACATAAAGGAGACACTTCCAGCAGTGTGTACATTTTCACCTGTAAGGTGCAGTTACAGGCACTAAAAAGCTGTTGTGATGTCAAAAGAGGCTTTTTTTAATGTCACTATCAGGTAGCTTTTACAAGCAACAAGCTGTAAGGAAGTGGGGTGGAAAATGCAGCAGTTGTAGCTTGTGGCATTGACTGCACTTCAAATCAAGTCACTGTAAACAATACGTGAAGTATTTCGGTGGCACACCCTTCCTTCCTTCCTCCCTCCCCTTCCCCCCTCTCAGAGAGCTGCAGCTCCCCACAGTAAGTACCCAGTTCCCATCTACCTAAAATGCTTCTCATTACCATCTCCAGCTCTCTCAGAAATGCATGCTGCAAGGTGCCCTCCTTGGGAGGCTTGGAGACGTGGAGGTGAAGGCTGTTGCCTCTGCCCAGAGTATCAAGGCAGAGAACAAACGCCACGTTGTCCTGCAGCAGGCTGGAATCTGGAACAGAAACAATCCCAATCTCTATTGCTATGTTTCATGCTGAGGTTTCCATTCCAAAAAACAAGGAGATTCTCACAGGAGGGGTGATTTACAAGACACTTAATGGTATTAACAGAGGCCTTGCCACAGAACGTGCTGGAACTCCAGCCCCTTACTCACCAGTGTGGTCCAAATTGTCTTCCAGCCACCGTTTGGTTCCTTGATAATTGAACTTGCCACCTCCAGATGCAAAGAACAGCAAGTTATATCTGCTCAAAGAGGACAGAAAAGTGTCAGCACGTTGCACAAGTCAGTCTTGAGGTGTGGTGAAATCCCAGCAGCTAGCACCTGACATTCACAGGGTCCCTTGGCTGGAAAAGACCTTTGAGATCGAGTCCAACCATAGCTGTCCTCTACTCAAGGCACTCTCTCCATTAACAGCCACTTCCCACGTGCCACTACTAAGGTAATGGCAGGAATGGGATAAATGGGGGAGGAGAGGGGAGTTGCCAGGGTTTGAGGGTGGAATCTACTTCCCCACTTATCCACAAGCTTGAGCAAGAGCTCCAGAAACCAAAGGAAGGAGCTTGGCTGTTACTTGGGAGGGAAACAAGACAAAGCAAAGGAAGCAAAGGACTGCTTGTAACACACTACAGGTCTGGAGCCAGAGCCCATCTTATTTGACCTCAGTGACACACATTCAGCCAAGAGTGGGGCAGTTCCTTACCCAGCGTGGGTGCGTCTGTAGGTGTAGAGCCGGGAGAAGAGCCTGGCCAGTTCCAGCAGCACGGAGATACCACTGCCATTGGAGTCAGCTCCATGGGACAGCCACTGCAGGACAGAGACAAGATGAGAACCCTACACTTCCTCTCACTTATCAGAACAACCTTTGGGACTCCAACATGGTCTGCTTAAAGCTGTCCCATGTCTTTAGGGCCAAGAAAAGAACCCAAAGAGACAGGAACACGCAGAGGAACAGAGCTGCAGGTAGAATACTCACTGGAGCCACTCCAAAAGAATCATAGTGGGCAACTATCACAACAGTGGGCAGGTCTTCTCCACCCAGTCCTGTTAGCCTTCCCTGCAGAAGAAAGATCAACACTGATACACAGACAGCCTGACTCTACTGAGTCTGTGGCGGGCTCAGCCCTGAGGACTTCAGATCCCTGCCTGGCTGAGACTTCCCAACTTCCCCCATCAGTCCAAATGTCTGACAAGTCCCAGTAAAAGACAGCATCTCACCAATGCCACCAGTTTGAACCCATATACAACTCACCTCCACGCTGGGTATGAGCCAGTCATTCACAGCTTTGCTCTGAACCCCGCTGGTCACCATCTGGAAGCCATTGGCAGTCGCTGTGTGCAGCAGAACTAGAACAAAACAACCCAAGGTAGGTCTGGGAAGTTCCCTCCCTTGATTTCCCTTGCTAGGTGAGCTTTGGAGACACCAAGCTGGCTGTAAACCATTTAAGCCTTCTCACTTGTCCCTTACATGAGTGATCACATGTTTTCAGCCTGTCCTGAAACCCCAGTACTTTCAGCTGGTTAAAGTAAAAGCTTTTCTCCAGCAGTTCTGAAGTTAATCACGAGCAGCAGGTCAGTAAGACAGCAAAGTTATTTACAGGGGAATGCATGGAAGCACTGTTCTTATTGATGGTCAGATAAAAGGCTTCAGCTTCCATCAACACATTGCAATCATTTTATATTTTCAATGTTGTTTCTTTTAACCCAAGAAGCCAACTCCACACAACTGCATTTCCACACAGAGTCAGGTAACTCTCTCATACTGTGTTTTTCTTCCATTAACTCTCCAAGCACGTTACCAAAGACACAATAAACATGAAGGCTCATTGGTTCATGGTGCATACAACACAGCAGACTGCTCCCAGGCACGTGATCAGGCCTGTCTTCCCCTAAAACCTTCCCTCTACTTGTTAGAACTCACCTTCTGCAGCAGAGGCAGAACCCTGTGATGCAGATGCTGCCCGTGTTTGTTCATAAATAGAGAGCAGCTCTTCATCTTCCACTGCAAAGTAGACTGGCACAATGGTTTCCATAGCGAGCATTTCAGGCTCTATCTCCATGAATTGCTGAGGATTTAAGTGAGACACAAACTTAGTGTTTGCTAAAGGGGCAGAAAGAATCAACCAGCAAAGCAGAGAGAGAAAGCTGAGTTTTAAATTGAGAGTATCATAGAATCACAGACTGGGCTGGGTTGGGAGGGACCCCAAGGATCACAGAGCTCCAACCCCCTGCCACAGGCAGGGCCACCAACCTCCAGGCCTGGAGCTACACAAGGTTGCCCAGGGCCCCAGCCAACCTGGCCTTGAGCACCTCCAGGGATGGGGCACCCACCCCCTCTCTGGGCAGCCTGTTCCAGCCCCTCACCACTCTCTCTGGAAAGAACTTCCCCCTAATATCTAATTTAAACCTTCCTTCCTTTAGTTTTAATCCATTCCCCCTTGTCCTGTCATTTTCTATCCTTTTAAAAAGTTGAATCCCCTCCTGTTCCTCTGCTCCCTCCAGGGACTGGGAGGCTGCAATGAGGTCCCCCTGCATCCTTCTCTTCTCCAGGCTGACCCAGCCCAGCTCCCTCAGCCTCTCTCCATAGGGGAGCTGCTCCAGCCCTCTGAGCATCTCCGTGGCTCCTCTGACCCCTCTCCAACAGTCCCACATCTTTCTTATATTGCAGACCCCAGCTCTGGACACAGGACTCTAGAAGGGGCCTCAGGAGAGCAGAGCAGAGCGGGACAATCCCCTCCCTGTACAACTTGTTGTGTGTTACAACAGGAGCTCCCAGTCCCGCAGCACCCCAAACCTCTCTCCCTCCCAATGGAAGAGGAAAGAGAAGGGTGTTTTTACCCTTACGACATCCTGAGGGACAGAAGAGATGGATCGTGGCAGGATGATGACCACAGCCCCAGCTGACTGGCGGAGAGCCTTCTGGTACTGCTCGTAGGAGAAATCCACCAGCCGCATCATGACGCAGCGGCGGCTCAGGACATCCGCTTCCACCGTGCGGGCCTCCGTGTTCAGCACCGCGCTCCTGGTGCCTGCCAGGAGGGGACAGCAAGGGCTTCAGGGAACCATTTCAGCACATGCCTGGTTTTGGTTGAGCCTAACTCCATCTCAGGACAGTGGTGGTGGCAGTCTGAAGGACTTCAGGGCAGTCTGAAGGACTTCAGAGCAGCCAGGACCTGCGGGAAGCTGTGTGTGTCTCTTCTCCCTCATTCAAGGAGGAACAAGGAGCTGTGCTTGTTCTTTGGATCAGAGCAGCATTGGTGCAGCCATGTCATCCTACAGCATGGACACTTGCCACTCTTCCCACCACCACAATACAGGCTCCTTATTTGCTTCCCTGCACACCATACCCACAGAGAGCCTGGAGGAAGCCTGGCCTCTTGCTGTGCAGCCTGCTGCACCCTCCAGCTGTCCCACAGCAGAAGATGCAAACTCTGTGGAAGCCCTGGGTGAAAGAACTCAAAGATACCTCTCCTGTTCATCCAAAGGGCTGTTCCAGTTCACCCACTGGGATGTTTCTATGGATGAGAAAGTTGCCAACAAGCAGGTGGCTCCTGACTCCTCGCCCTCTCCTACCCTCAATTCCAGTATATCAAATCCCCCCCCCCCCCAAAAAGGCAATCCTTGGGACAACAGCAGCCTGGAGGCTGCCCAGCAGCTCCAGCATTCTCCAAGAGAGGACCACAAGGACATCTTGTATAACTAAAGACCTTCAAATCCACCTTACAGTTTGCAATGCTCCAAATCCAATCTCTTCTTCTATAACCCCAGCACCTACACTGAAACCTTCCTCACACCAGGTCCCCATGCAGCAGGGAAGGAGCAACATGCTCTGGAAGGCATACATCAGGCTCTGCCAAACAGGAGGGGTGCTAAAGGTTAGATTTAAACCTGGCTTAACTTAACCCTAACATCAGCTTGGATTTATCAAAGGTCAAATCAACTAAATAATCTGTACATCCACTGCACAGCACTGGGGAGGGCCACACACCCAGAGATAGAGTTAAGGCACAAGTGAAATCCCCCCACAGGGCTCCTACAGTGCACAGCAAATAAATCACAGAACCCCAGAACATCAGGAGTTGGAAGGGACCTTGAAACATCATCTAGTCCAACTCCCCTGCCAGAGCAGGATCACCCAGACTAAACCTCACAGGAATGCATCCAGGTGGGTTTGAGTGTCTCCAGAGAAGGAGACTCCCCAGCCTCTCTGGGCAGCCTGGCCCAGGGCTCCAGCACCCTCACAGGGAAAAAGTTCCTCCTGACATTCCCATGGAGCTTCCTCTGCTCCAGCTGCACCCACTGCCCCTTGTCCTGTCGCTGCCAACCCTGAGCAGAGCCTGGCTCTGGCCTCCTGACTCTCACCCTTTACATATTGAAAGACATTGATGAGGTCACCCCTCAGTCTCCTCTTCTCCAGGCTCAAGAGTCCCATCTCCCTCACCCTCTCCTCACAAGGAAGGGGTTCCACTCCCTCCATCACCCTGGTGCCCTGTGCTGGCCTCTTTCCAGGAGTTCTGTGTCCTTCTTGAGCTGAAGGGCCCAGAACCAGACCCAATATTCCAGGTGGGGTCTCACCAGGGCAGAGCAGAGGGGCAGAAAGACCTCTCTTGACCTCCAACCACCCCCTTCTAACACACTGCTGGCTCCTGGTCACTCTACAGCAGTCCCACCCCCTGATCAGAGACAACTGATCCCCAGGGAGGATAATCCCTCCATCAGTCCCAAAACAACAACGTGCAACCACAGCAAAGTGTGGATCCAGAGCAGCCCCCTGACATCTCAGCACAGCAGCTCCCTCCCCACCAAGTATCACAGCCAGACAAGCTGATTTTCTGTAGTTTCTCTACAGAGAACTATTTAATAGCCATCAATTCATAACCTAAAGAACTCTCTTCTACCAGCACTAGAGGAAGCCTGAGCTTGTTCTTCAATTGCTCCATGACTGGTGCTGACAAAAGCCTCTCTCCCCATGAGGGAAGGTTCAGCAGCAATCTTGGCATGGTAATTTTGGGGAAGAATTTGAGAATCTGGCATGAGAAACAGCTTTTCTCCTGAAGAACATCTGGCCTCAGAACACACGTGGAACAGGAACATCAGCTGCCCAAAGGGGCTGGCTGGCAGGGAGCAAAGGAAACACATGACTGAGCTGAAAGGCTCCAGAGAAACAAGCAGCATAAAAAGTTGATCACAAGTGTCTTAAAAAACAATGTGTGGCTTTTCAGGAATCCACAAGAGATTCCAAAACATGTTGAGGGTTATTTGGATAGAGAAAGCACTCAGGCAACCAGTCCCAGAGTCACAGAATGTGTGAGGTTGGAAGGGAGCTTTAAAGCCCATCCAGTCCCACCCTGCAGTGAGCAGGGACATCTTCACCAGATCAGGTCACTCAGAGCCCCATCAAGCCTGACCTTGGATGTCTCCAGGGATGGGGCCTCCACCACCTCTCTGGGCACCCTGTCCCAGTGATCCATTGAAGAACCTTCTCCTAATACCCAACCTAAATCTCTCCTTTTCTAGTTTAAAGCCATCACCCCTCATCCTATCACTCCCTGCCCTCAGGATCAAAGCCAGCTGCCCCCATTAAGCCTGCCAACAAAGATCTACCACCACACAAGAGAAGAGCTTCATAGCCCAGTGTGAGCACCTCCCTCAGATCTACTGAGCTTCTCAACAAGAGAGGCATGTCCACACTCTCAGAGACTACAATGGAAGCACCCAGAAATAATTTCTGCTATTCAGAAGCCACCAGTAGCACCCATAATGTTTACAAAGTGTTTGGACACAGCTGGCATTTCATAACTTCTCTTGGTGTTTGATCATATGAAGATCTGAAAGACTCAGAGATGGAGTCTCACAGACTGTATGGAATAAATGTGGGGCTGTAGTGCCAGGTTGTTAATCTAAGTATGAAACTCAGGCCACAGAACACCAGGAAGAGGCCCTCATGGACAGAACACATGCCCTGATTGGGACTATCTATGGAAGACTCTGGAACACCACTTGATTCTGTGCTGGTGGGTACAGGGGGTGGAAGCTGAGGGTTACAACACTTTGAGGATTCACAGAACAGCCTGTGTTTCTGACTCAAAGAAAGGTGTTGCACAATCAGCAGCCTGGAAGCAATGGAAGGGAGGAACTGAAGGTCAGTGGTGACATGAAGGGGAGAGCTGTAACAGGAAAGGCCCCTCACAAGAGCGACAGCCACTCCTAACAGAGGCTGAGGAAGAGCCCGAAGGAGAATCAACCTGTCAACAGAGGAATCCATGGCAAGAGAACAAAACCAGGCTCACACCCGAGTTCCCCTGAACGCAAGAGGGCTGCTGCTGGACTGTGTGCAGCACCGGGAGCTCTGACCGCGGCCCGGAGCCGGCCCGGACACAGACAGGTCCTTGGCCGCCACCGGCTCACCACGTGGGAGCTCCCGGTGCCTGCCTGCGACCCCCCCCACCCCAGGACTGGACACAGCCCCGGACCCCGCCACAGCCTCCCCAGGGCCCTCCGAGCTCCCCGCCAGCCGCCCCCGGGCCGAGCCGCCCTCCCCGGGCCGCCTGCAGCTTCGCGGCCTACCCCGGGGGCTGCTCCCCGGAGGGGGTCGGGGCTCTTCCCGACGGCCCCGTCAGCTCCGAAAGGGGCCTCCGGCGGGATTCGCCCTCCCAGAGGAGCGAGGCCTGGCGAAGGCCGGCGGCCGGCCCGAGCCCGGCGGGGCCGAGCGGTGTCTCACCGTAGGGCTGCCCGCCCAGCTCGTACTGCTGCATGCGGTAGACCGTGAACTCGTGGGCGGCCTCAGCGGCGGGCGGCGGGCCCAGGAGCAGGAGCACCGCGGGGACGAAGAGCAGGAAGCTGAGCGGCAGGCATGAGGCCTTCAGCACCGACTCCAGCACCTCGCCCGCCTCCTCCAGCATCGCCGCGGCCCCGGCCCCGCCGCTGCGGCCTGCTCCACCGGCAAGCACGGCACGCACGACGTAACACGCACGGCCTGCGCGTCCCGACGCCTGCCGGGAGCTGTAGTTTGGGAGCAGCCGCAAGGCACGCTGGGAGTTGTAGTCGAGGCAGCCCGGTGCGCCGGTGGTGGCGCCGGCCCTCCTGGCCTGCAGGGGGCGCTCCGCTCCGGGACCGCAACCAGCGAATGCTCCCGGTGCCGGCACGTGCTCGGGGCTGGTCCTTCCCGGCAACGGGATCGGGATGGGGATGGGGATGGGGAGATGCCGTTGCCCCGGGAACGGGACGCCGGGCTCCGGCTGCCCCGGTCCTACGGGGAACGCTCGGACGTGGCGGGAGCAGCCGGGTCCGGGTGAGCCGGGTCGCTGCTGAGGGGCTCCTTGAGCGGGCAGCCAGACCCTGCCGCCCCCCACCCCACCACAGCCCTGTGCGGCCGGGCCGCGGGGTCCCGGTGCCCCAGGGTCCCGGTGATCGCGGGATCCTCGTGCCCCCAGGGTCCCTGTGCCCCAGGGTCCCTGTGCCCGCGGGGTCCCGGTGCCCCCAGGGTCCCTGTGCCCCAAGGATCCCGGTGCCCCAGGGTCCCGGTGCCCCAGGGTCCCTGTGCCCCAGGATCCCAGTGCCCGTAGGGTCCCTGTGCCCCCAGGGTCCTTGTGCCCCAGGGTCCCTGTGTCCCCAGGGTCCCAGTGCCCCAGGGTCTTGGTACCCGCGGGGTCCCTGTGCCCCAGGGTCCCTGTGCCCCCGGGGTCCCGGTGCCCCAGGGTCCCTGTGCCCCCAGGGTCCCTGTGCCCTGGGGTCCCTGTGCCCCAGGGTCCTGGTGCCGCGGGGTCCCGGTGTCCGCGGGGTCCCTGTGCCCCAGGGTCCCTATGCCCCCAGGGTCCCTGTGCCCCCAGGGTCCCTGTGCCCCAGGATCCCGGTGCCTCAGGGTCCTGGTGTCCCCAGGGTCCCGGTGCCTGCGGCATCCCTGTGTCCCCAGGGTCCCCGTGCCCCAGGGTCTTGGTACCTGCGGGGTCCCAGTGCCCCAGGGTCCCTGTGCCCCAGGATCCCGGTGCCCGCGGGGTCCCGGTGCCCGCGGGGTCCCTGTGCCCGTGGGAGCTGGCACTGAGCAAGATGCAGTCACACAGGCCCTCTCTTACCAGCTGGATTTATTGCAGAACAAAGGGGCTGGAAGCTCCTCACCCCTGGAGAGGCCCTTGGGTTCCCTTGGGACATTCCCCTGCCCAGGGTGGCTGTGGCTGCCTGGCTGGTGGGGGGCTGGAGCCGAACCTGCTCCGGTTCTTCCCCTGCTCAGGGAACAGGAGAGCGGGGATGTGAGGTGCAAGCTGGCAGCACCCACAGGGTCCCAGCCAGACCCTGGCAGGAATGGGGTCACGTTGGAGCCAGGCACCTTCCATAGCACAGAACGGCCCTCGCAGGCCCCAGGGAGCTGCTGCAGAGTGCAGGCCTGGCACGTGGGTGTTGGGGTGTGCCCCCCTCTGCCCCTTCCCCATGCCAGTGCATCCTGCCTCTTCCCTTGGCTCTCGGGAGCTGCCAGTGCTGCCTGACCCCTGGCATGGCAAATGTCTCCTCCAGGCACTGCAGAAGCCTTCAGTGGCCCCAGGGGCTGTGCCCCCCCACCCACAGAAAGGTCCATTTCTGCTGCCAACTGGGCTGTGGACGTGCAAACGTGGCAACCTCTTAAGCTCCCTGCCCATCAGGTTGCAGCAACTTGGGATCTCTCCTTGGGATCTCTCCTTGGGACCTACTTCACAGACACCAGATCTCTCCTTGGGATCTGCTTCATAGACACCAGATCTCTCCTTGGGATCTACTTCACAGACACCAGATCTCTCCTTGGGATCTGCTTCATAGACACCAGATCTCTCCTTGGGATCTACTTCACAGACACCAGATCTCTCCTTGGGATCTGCTTCATAGACACCAGATCTCTCCTTGGGATCTACTTCACAGACACCAGATCTCTCCTTGGGATCCGCTTCACAGACACCAGATCTCTCCTTGGGATCTACTTCACAGACACCAGATCTCTCCTTGGGACCTACTTCACAGACACCAGATCTCTCCTTGGGATCTACTTCACAGACACCAGATCTCTCCTTGGGATCTACTTCACAGACACCGGATCTCTCCTTGGGATCTACTTCACAGACACCAGATCTCTCCTTGGGACCTCTCTCCTTGCAAGATTCCTGGGATATGACAGGGCCAGAAGCCACAGCCAGGCACTCACAGGCCTGTGAGCCCAGGAGAGAGCAGCCCTGGTGTTGAGAGAGGCCCAGCCTGCAGCGTGCAGTCCCAGGGCACCAAGGAGAATCAATATGTGGCTGTTGGGAGCCTGGGCTCCCTGCAGTTGATGCTGCCCAGCTCATGGGGACGTGGAAACCCCTGGCAGAGCGTGGGTGACCCCTTTCTCCAAGTGTGGCAGCACTTAGAGCCACCATGCTAAGATCAGAGCCCTCCCTTCCCTTCCCCAGCTGGGCTGAACTTCAGGAGGGCTGGGGGCAAGCTCTACCCCGCTCTTCCCTCCAGACATAAGTCCATTCCAGGCTGCTGAAGTGATCCTTGCAGGTCTGTTCAGTTGCAAACACTGGGTTCTGAAAGGTTTTTGGAAGGATGCAACCTACTTTTTTTTTCCCAAAAAAGGAAGAGGAGACAATTCCTGCCACTTCTGGTCAGGTGTGAGCCAAACCCCAGCAGAGACAACTTAATGCAAAGCCAGCTAGAAGCTGCTGCTGCTCAGCCTTGCAGCACCCACTGCATCGGGCACCTCCCCCTGTGCAGGGACCTTGGCAGATTTGGCACAGCCCACTTCTCCAGGAGGCCACAGCGCTGCCACCCCTCTGGCTGTACGTTACCTGAGAGGTTCAGGCAGATTGGGAGCAGGTAGCTCTTGCCATGCAGGATGGCACCAAGCTCCTGAGTCACCCAGGGTCCCTCCTGCAGGTGCAGCCCCAGCCCCAGAGCTGTGGCAGGGCTGTTCCTTCTCCATGCCAGGCTTTGTAAGCCTTGTCATGGCATTTGCCCAGGCACCGTGCCCAGTCTCTGCACCCTGGGGAAGGATGGGGCTGTTGCTGCAGCCCTTTGCCATCCTGCAGCTGGTTTGTGACAGGTGGGAGCTTGGTTCCTGGCCAGGACCCTCTGAGCTGCCCCACAGCTGCACACACTTGTGAACCCCCTTGTTGTTGACTCCCTGGCAAGACATCAATCCCACATCCTCTCCCAGCAGCTCTTCCCATCACAGGGGTTGCAGAAGACTGTAAAGCACAGGAGAAGGAGCCAGTATCACCTCCAGCCCTGCATGGCAGGCAGAGGCAGCACTGCCAGCCTAGCCAAGGTGTTGTGGGGGGCAGCCTGGTTGGGGATACTCACCCTATTTGTCACTTTGCCTTGGGGCAAAACAGCCTGGTCAGGGCAGGCACAGCATCTATGTACATGCACACACAGAGCAGGGGCCACTTCTAACCTAGGCACAGCTCAGAAAAGCATCAGTCCCAAAATGTGCTCCTATCTTCCATCCCCATCCCAGGAGCCAACGTCCATCCCCACGCTGCACCCACACCGAAGCACCATCCCAGTTGGAAGGGACTGGAAAGCCTGGGCACAGTTAACAACTGCACCTGGTCAGGCTGAACTGCATGTATGCTACAGTTCTATCAGGCCAGAACCAGCAGCGTGAGGTCCTGCTGGGATGTCTGGAACCTCCTTCTCTCCCCACAGCCCTCTCAGAGGCTGGGGAGATTGCTCATCATGCTGGAGTTGCTGGAGAGAGGTGCTCTGGGCCGGGTGCTGGGTGCCACAGGGCTGCGGAAGCTCTCCCTGTAGCGCAGGGAGCTCTCTGTGGATGAGCCAGAGTTGATGTCTGTGATGACCAAGCAGCTCCAGGCTTTGCAAAGCCCAACCCTGACACAGCAGCAGCACAGCAGGTTTGCCACGGCACGGCGTACCTCCACGCTGCGGAGGGAGTAAATGATGGGGTTAACACCCGAGTTCAGCATGGCCAGAGCCAAGGTCCAGTCCAGGTTGTGGAGGTGTGCGCAGGTCTGGGTGTCACAGAAGACATCGAAGAGCAAGAGGACAAAGAGAGGGCTCCAGCAGATGATGAAAGCCCCCAGGATAATCAGCACAGTCTTGAGCAAGCGCAGGGACCGTTTGCGGCTGTGCCTGGAGCAGGTTTGCATAGAACTGGCCTGGACCAGCTGGAAGATGGAGATGTAGAGGCCAATGATGCCCAGGAGGATGATGCTGAACATGACTACAGAGAAAAGGATGTAGTTCTTGGAGTAAAGAGGCAGGACGAGGGAGCAGGCATTGAAATCACACAGGCAGTTCCAGCCCAGCAGTGGGAGCAGCCCAATGATGAAGGCCAGCAGCCAGCAGGAGACAATCAGGCCACGTAAGCGCAGGGTCTTGCTGGCTTCGTTCTCAGCGATGGGCCTGACCATGGCACTGTAACGCTCGATGGCTGTCACCAGCAAGCTGAAGGTGGAGGCAGCCAGAGCGATGAAGAGGATGCCTTCCCTCAGGAACCAGAGCTGAGGGGAAAGCTGGAAGGTCTTCTTGCCTGAGAGGCAGAGGTTGGAAAGGTAGGCGATGCCTGCCAGCAGGTCGCTCACCGTGATGCTGGCGATGCAGGAGTAGACCCAGCGACGGGCTCGTAGGCACCTCAGGATGGCCAGCAGCACAAGGAGGTTTTCCAGGATGATGATGCAGCTGATGATGGCAGAGGCTGTGTGGAGGAGGCTCATCCCCTCACCCCCAGACTGACGGTTGGTCAGCTTGCCCGTGAAGTTGTAATGCTGCAGGATGATGTTCACGTTCCTCATGGCAGCCAGCTGCAGGCAGGAGCCTTTCCCATAGGGCACGTCGGGTTTGAGCTCGGGATGTTGAGCAGAGTGCAGTGCATAGGGAAGGGAAAGAATCACCAACCATCTCAGTTCTGGACCATCCATCTTCTGAGCCTAGATCAGCAGCCAAGGGATGCCCGCTGGAGCAAGGGTTGAGGTGAGGTTTGGAGCAGAGCAGACCCTCTGTTCAAGGGCTGGGGAACGACTGGAGACAGTCTCTCCCACACTGGACCAGTGTGGAGATGAGAGTTAGAGCCCTGTCTGCCAGCTCCAGGGCACTGAAAGACCAAGGGGAGAGGACAGTGAGGTGTTTTGTAAGCCCATGTGTGAGCATGGGCTTCCTGTTTAATAGTTTCCTGTGTGAGCTGAAGTAGTGGCATTGTTTCTACCAGCCCTCAGGGAGGGTCTGGCTGTTCTCTGCTTTGCTGTGGTTGTGGAGGTGGGACCTGAATGAAAGAATGTGTCAGGCCCCCCTTTGAGGGCTCAAATGGGGTAACACCTCCTACCTTGATGGGCAGGGTCCATCCTGCTGATCAAAGCCAAGTGCCAGTAAGAGCACCCAGCCTGAGCCACAAAGAGCTTTGCCTTCTGTGCCATTAAATCCACCCCTGAGGCTGGCAGAGAGAAAACACCTCTTCATCAGCTGCCCTGTGCACCACCCGTGCCCAGATACATCCTTCTCCAGGAGGAAGCTCCATCCTCTCACCCCTCTGGCCTCTACTGTGGGTCAAACTCCTGCCCATCTCTCAGGACACATCCACCCACGTCCTGCATGGTCAGTGCAGCAAGCCTAGGCACCTGTGTGTCTGGAGCTAGAGCTTCAGCTCAAAGGAAGCAAGCTGCTCAAGCCCTGACACCTCATCCCCCAGCTCTGCAAGCACCTGAGATGAGTCAGGATCTTCCCATTCTCTAGGTGACAGACAGGGAAACTGAGGCACGGAGCTGCTGCCTCTTGGCTGGGTGTTGCTGAAGGTGCAAAGGGGCTGCACTGAGACCAGACCCCAAGGAGTCCTGACATGATTAAGGTTAATATCTACCCTTGACCTACTGCATCTCCAAAGGTTGACTGGAGACAAAGCCTTGCAACCTGCTGCTCCCAACCACCTTATGACTCACCTGTCGTGATGACTGGCGCAAGGCTCTTGCTGCCAGAGGGAGGTCCAGCAGCCACCAGCTGCTTCTCTGAAGCCCAGCACGGAGTAGGTAGCAGGGAGAACTCCTTGTGCAAAATAATTTATACCTACCAGAGTGGCAGAAGGGAAGTTACAACACCAACCACACAGCTCTGTACAGGATGGACCCACCCAAAGCAGCTGCAGACAAACAGAGCACCTTGAGCTGGCGGTCAGGGTGGAAGCTGTGCCCAGCTTTCTGCTTTCACCTGGCTTCTTTCTCCAGACAAAGCTCTGGAGAGGTGCCCAGGTTGGAAGGAAGGAGCAGTGATTTCTTCCAGCAGCGTGCCAGGCAGGGAATTGTCCATCCACCAAGTCTGGAGCACAGACCAGTGGAAAATGCAGGGAAGGCTCCTGCTGCCCGAAGCCACAGGCAAGCAAGAGTGGCTCATCAGGAGCTGAGGGCTCCATCCTCCTCACTCACCATTTCAGCTGATGTTTTGGGCTCTTCTGTCAGTGGTGTGGCAAGAAACTCACGCTGATAAGGTCAGCACATGACCCCAAGATTGAAGGATCAGAACTCAGTGGGGAGGCTGAGCCATGAGCCTGGCTCGGTCCAGAGAGGTTGAGCATTTAAAGAGCACACTCCCAAATGGGCTGGGCAGATGCTCCCAGCACCACACTGGGATCCCAAGGTTGGAAAAGGCCTTTAAGACCATCAAGTCCAACCATTCCTGTCCTGTGATAACCCAAAGCCCTAAGAAGTCAACTAAGAATCCAAAGAGCTGATGTGATTCTCACACACATCCCATTCCAACACACATGGAACTGGTGGAGAGGGGTCAGAGGAGCCACAAAGATGATCAGAGGGCTGGAGCAGCTCCCCTGGGGAGAGAGGCTGAGGGAGCTGGGCTGGTTCAGCCTGGAGAAGAGAAGGCTGTGGGGGGACCTCATTGCAGCCTCCCAGTCCCTGGAGGGAGCAGAGGAACAGGAGGGGAATCAGCTTGTTAAAGGGGAGATAATGACAGGACAAGGGGGATGGAGTGAAGCTGGAGGAGGGGAGGGTGAGATGAGATATTAGGGGGAAGTTCTTTGCAGAGAGAGTGGTGAGGGGCTGGAACAGGCTGCCCAGAGAGGGGGTGGGTGCCCCATCCCTGGGGGTGTTCAAGGCCAGGTTGGATGGGGCCCTGGGCAACCTTGTGTAGCTCCAGGCCTGGAGGTTGTTGGCCCTGCCTGTGGCAGGGGGGTTGGAGCTCTGTGATCCTTGGGGTCCCTTCCAACTCAGACCAGTCTATGATTCTATGATCCCCCCTGCTTTATTCTTGCTTCAGGCTGAGCCTCCAGCTAATGAGTCTGCTCAGGACAGAACTGGTGGTGTGTCCCTAAAAGATCAGAGGATGGAGAGAAGCTTCCCCTGTCAGGGGCCTTAAGCAGCTTGTCAAGTAGCTGGCAGCATGCAAGCAGTCTCCAAAAAGAGATCTCAACAGGAATGAGCCCTCTGACAGGGAGATCTGCTGAGGGTACGTGGCAGGTGGGAGGGAAATGCTTGTGATGGGAGGAAGGCTTGAGGCAGATGAGCAGCTGGGACAGCTCAGCACGTTCACCCATGGGGTGCCAGGACCAGCAAAAGGCTGTAGGCTCTTCCTAACACCCCTTCCTCAAGCACATGGGTCGCTGCTGACCAGGCAGGGCCATGGTTCTGTCAGGAGCTGTTCCAGTGTGACAGAACCTGTCTCTTGCTCTGTCCTAGCACCCCCTTGTTTGGTTTTCCAGAGCAGAGGGCCCTGGCTACCTGTGAAGCCCACCACACTTTCACAGCACGCCGTGAGGGGGACCAGCTCTGAGAAGCTGCCTGGGTGATGTCCCCACCCTCTCACTCCTGCACCCCAACAGCCTGCTGAGCTCCCCACCTCGGGGTGAGTCACCCCACACCTCAAACACTGCTGCTCCCACCTCGCTGGCACAATCCAATCCCCTGGGGAGGCTCAGGTCCCCCCCACCCCACACAGCCCAGCAGCACAGGGCCTCACTGGCTGGCACAAACCCAACCCCATGTCCCACTCTGAGCTGCCACCACCAGACCAGACTCCCCATGCCCATGGCTGTGGGCAACTGGGGCTCCTTCTCAGCCTGGCCCCTACATGAGGAGAGTTGCTGTTGTTCTCTAGCAGCTCCCCATTGCTATCTGCACAGACCCAGGCTGAGCTTTATCTTGGTGCTTCTCCTTTGCTGCTGTTTCAGTTCAGATGTTCTTTCTTTGAAATGAAAGGGGGGGGGTGGAGGAAGAACACCCATCCTGCAACATTTCTCATCTCTCTCCATCACATCAAGACCACAATCTATTTGAAACTGCCTGATAGGTGCTGAGTGTTGGGCTTGGAAGGACCAGGGGAGGTGTGAGGGTCAACTGCAGCCCCCTGAACACAACCACTGCCCATCACAGCTGCTGAGGGCCCAGTAGAAGCCCCAAAAACCTTCACCCCTCACCTCTTAGCAAGGCCAACAGGAAGGCAGAAGCACCTCTAGCCCCTGAGGGAAGAGTTTGCCTGCAAACAGAGATGCCCAGAGAGGAGCAGGACAGGAGCAAGCAGCTCCCTGGGGTTGTGACCATTGTCATGCCCAGTCACTCCTGCCTTGAGACCTCCTGCTCCTGGGAGGGTGTCTGAGGGGTGGGTGGGGAGCACAAGCAGCTGCAGGGGAAAGACAGCAAGCTACAAATGCAAGATAAAACCTCAATGATTTCTGTTGAGGTTTTCCTGCTGTGCTGCTGCAGAGTCCTGATTAAAACTTGTCTTTTCAGACATTCTGATTACAAATCCCTGGGGTGAAGCTCCATGGAGAGCTTTGCCTGGTAGGCCTGACCAGGCCAGCAGCATCCCCATCACTGTCACAAGGTTCCCAGCCACCCACCCACCCACCCTGTCCCCACTGTGTGGCCCCATCACAACCCAACATCAGCCAAAGCATCCGTTTGCCCACAGGTGTTTTTCTGCTCCAGGAAGGGTGGGGTTGTGTTAGTTTGAAACCACTGATGGCTCCCAACATTTCTCTGGTTGCACTTTCTACCTTTGGTGGCTTTTCCACCATGCAGCATCTTCCCAGTGGCACAGCCCAGTCTGCAGTGAGGCTTCTGGTCTCAAAGGAGTTGGGAAGAGCCAGCAAGCCTCTCTCTGATTTGGGATGACACCAGCCCTGGAGACTCAACCCTTGACAGTCCCAGGCATGGTGGTGGTGCCTTGGTGCATGGTCACTGAAACTGGGTGGTGGTGGCAGTGGGTCTCTGCAGGAAATGAGTCTCTGTGCTGCATCTCTGTTTGAAGGGAAACAAACACATGACAGGTTTGAGATGATCACAGCAGACCACAGTCATGACAAGGGTTGGTTGCCTTCTGCTTTCTTCTCTAGAAACTTGAATTTCCTCAAAGCAAAAGCAATTAACTGGAAACAAACAAGTTTAGTAAGTGCCCCTCCCCAACCCACACACACACCCCCCCCCAAAATTAATTAAACATAAAAAAAGGAGAAGAGAGAAAAACGACTTGAAAGTCACCCCAAGAAAACAACTCATCAGTGGGCTGAGCCAGACCCTGTTTCTCATGGTGTCAGACCTTCCCCACCTTTGAGATCCTGACCTTGGGATCCCTCCAGGCTCAGCTCTCCAAACTCCCAGGTCTTCTTAAAGCAGCATTTCATGCATCTCCTGACAGCCACCCCCATCCCCAACCCCTTCCTGGCTTGGATTTTGGCCTGGGTAGCTCAGAGGGGCTGGAGGAGCTGGACCAGCTCAGTGCCTGGTCTCCAAACCCAGCATCAGCTTTGCCCCAGCATCTTCTGGTCTGTAACCATGGCTCATGGCAGCAGGGAGGGGGCTGCAGGGTGCTCCCACCACCCCTGCTCAGGGTGGCACAGCCAGCCAACCTTGGCACGCTGCAACCAAGGCCACAAAGCTGCTCCAGGGACCCAGCTGGAGCCTCTGGCTTAAGATCCCCTGTGCAGGACCCATCAAATCCCTCAAGTGAGCTCAGTGATGCTTCTTTGCACCCTCTTGGGGCAGGGTCTAGCTCCATGCCAGCCCTGTCCCCCACAGGCTCACCCCTGAGAGCTGTTCCTTCCCAAAGCTGTGTGTGGGGATGGCAGGGAGGAACTGGTCCTCACCCAGGAAACAGGTCAGGGGGGGCTCTGTGCAAGGGGGAGCAGGCAGGGGTGTGCTGCCAGGCAGAGGAAACTGGGCTGGTTCCAAACATAACCTGAGTGCTGTGGAGGAAGGAGAAGCCCCAAGCCCTGCACCTCCCTGTGTTAGTGCTGCCTGGCTGGGGTGGGGGCCCTGCATTTACTAGCAGCAGGATGGATGCTGTTGCACCATGTGTGGGTGGTGTAAACTTATGCCAAGCTGTGCTGCTTACCATCCTGGGCATCACTCCCTCCTCCTGAGTGGGTCAGGGCAGAGAACTGCTCTCTGGTTCCTGCTGCCTGCAGCCCTGACCATCCCTCTTACTGCTGTTAACAGAGAGTGACATCAAACCCCAGCAGTGCTGGGACCAAGGAGAAAGCAAGACCTTCACACAGGGTTCCTCTGGATCAGAGCCCTGTCTTTGGGAGGAAGGTTTTCATCAAACAAAAGCCCTGCTGCCCAAAGGGCCAGTGTGCAGGACAGCCCCCAGACCCCACCAACCATCAGCCCAGTGGCTCTTCTGATGAGCTGGAGACTGCTCTGGGCAGTAAGAGAGGGACACACTCTCTGCTGGGTTGTTTATACCTGTGTACTCTGATCTGACTTCCAGGAACTGGTGCAGAGGTTTTCCATTCTCATACCACAGCTCCTCCCCACTGCCCTCCTCCCAGTGATGCTGACAAGTGGCAGCTCAGCCTCCCTTGGAAGAGATGTCCCAGCAGAATGCAAGCCCTCCTGAGCAGGGGGGACACCCACAGATTTACCCTTTGCTGTGGGCACACAACTGCCTCCAGAAGAGCTCCAGGGAGCGAGAAACAATGGGGCAAACTGGGCAAACTGGACAACCTGGCAGTGGGGAAAGTTGAGGTAGCTTAGGGTGAGGAAGTGCAAAGAGGAAGGATGGCTTTAAACAACCCAGGACTGTGTGGCACAGCTCCCTCTGGGCTGGCAACCACACCAGGCAGCTCTCCACACAAGGGACAGTCTCAGCTGCTGTCCCAGGACACACTTGGAGGCCCAAAGATGAGGAGGAAAGAATGGATGGCCATGAGCTAAGGCAGTGTGAGAGCTGGGAACAGGAAGGATGCAGGCATCCTGAGCCCTTAGAATCATAGAATCATAGAATGGTATGAGCTGGAAGGGACCCCAAGGATCACAGAGCTCCAACCCCCTGCCACAGGCAGGGCCACCAACCTCAGGCCTGGAGCTACACAAGGTTGCCCAGGTCCCCATCCAACCTGGCCTTGAACACCCCCAGGGATGGGGCACCCACCCCCTCTCTGGGCAGCCTGTTCCAGCCCCTCACCACTCTCTCTGCAAAGAACTTCCCCCTTATATCTCATCTAAACCTTCCTTCCTTCAGCTTCACTCCATCCCCCTGTCATTGTCTATCCTTTTAACAAGCTGATTCCCCTCCTGTTCCTCTGCTCCCTCCAGGGACTGGGAGGCTGCAGTGAGGTCCCCCCACAGCCTTCTCTTCTCCAGGCTGAACCAGCCCAGCTCCCTCAGCCTCTCTCCCCAGGGGAGCTGCTCCAGCCCTCTCATCACCTTCCTGGCTCCTCTGACCCCTCTCCAACAGTCCCACATCTTCCTTGTGTTGGGCCCCAGCTCTGGACACAGGACTCCAGCTGAGGGCAGAGCAGAGAGGGACAATCCCCTCCCTGTCCCTGCTGCCACCCCTCTGCTGATGGAGCCCAGGATGCCATCGCTGCCAGAGCACACTGCTGGCTCATGTTAAGGTTCTCATCCCCCAGAACCCCCAGGTCCTTCTCAGCAGGGCTGCTCCCCAGGAGCTCTTCTCCCAGCCTGTATCTGTGTCTGGGATTCTTCCAGCCCAAGTGCAACACCTGACAATACACCCTTGATGCAAAGGTTGCATCACCTCTCTGAAGCAGCATCACCCAGCATGGCTCAGTGGTGTCTTCTGTTCAGGACCACAAGAAGGGGCAAGAGAAGCAGGATTGGTGCTCAGTTTAGCTTTCAACCTAAAGAGATGGAGACAGCACCTGGGTGGCAGGCAATCTCCAAGGCCAGGCAGTGAGGGAGGAGAGAGAATCCTGAGCAGGGTGATGAAGGCTTCCCACATCTGAGTGGATGTGCCAGTGGCCCAGACCAGTTGCAAACGGGAAACTCTAAAAGGCAAGAGAGCATCTGAGGTCATTCTGCTTGCCAGCAAAGCCTGAAATGAACTGACTGCCCCCAGGAGCAAGTGGTATGATCTACCCCCGATGGTACAGTATGAGACAGCCTGATTGCCACAGTGTGAGGACACCATGCTGGAGAGCAGGCTGCTGTGACTGACCTTGCAGCCAAACTGGGGGAGAAGTGCTAAGTCAGACCTCAGAAATACCCCAGGACATCTCTCCCAGTCACAATCCCTGGTGCTTTGGGATGGTGACATGACATCTCTCTCTGCCCTTGGTTTTCCTGTCCTGCTTTATCACCCATCAATCACAGCCTAGGGGCACGTGGGGGATGTGAGCAGCCCAGGGCAGCAGAGATGGAGATAGAGCTGCAGGGATGCTGCACAGCTCTGATTAGTACAATCAGGGGATCACACATGGTTTCCTGGCTGCTGGGTACAGCTGGTCCCAGGGTATAAAACCAGCTTTTGGGCACTGGGAGCTTCAGACTTCCACATCTTGGAGGGAGTGTCCAGCTGTGGGAAGAGATGTGCCAGCCCCAGCCCCAGCTGGCCCTGCTGCTCCTCCTGTCCTGCCCGTGGGCTGATGCCAGTAAGCTGGGGTGCTGCAGGCTGTGGTGAGCAGGACCAGTGGTTGGGGCACTGACCTCAGCAGCCACTGGCTCATCCTGTGGTGGGGTGTCTTGCAGATGCTCTACGGGGACAGATTGTGGGGGGCCACGAGGCTCAGCCCCACTCCCACCCTTACATGGCATACCTGAAGTTAGGGACATTGGCTTGTGGAGGCTTCCTGGTGGCTCGTGACTGGGTGATGACAGCTGCACACTGCACGGGGTGAGTACTTCATACAGGGGCTCTGTCCCCTTCCTCCTCCCCAAACCTCTCAGGTCCATCACTGGAGCGATTTTGGGGTAGGTTCCTCTTCCACCTGTGCTGAACAGCTCTCCCCACCTGCCTGGAGAACAGGAGGGATGTGGGGCAGCTCCAACCTTGTTTTCCCCTCCCTCTCCCCTCTCTTGCCATGGCCAGGAATGCCACCATCATCCTGGGGGCTCACAACATCAACAAGCCAGAAGCATCCCAGCAGATCCGGGGAGTTCTCAGATACCACCCACACCCTGCATATGACCCGAACACCCAGGATAATGACATCATGCTGCTCAAGGCAAGGCAATCCTGCTCAGAGGGTAGAGCAGGGCTGTGAGTCCAGCAGGCTCTGGGCAGAGCTGTGAGCTCCTTCTGCAAACCATCAGCTGCTTCTGCCCCTGAGCGCTGGAGGGAGGCAGGGATGGGAGGGGATTGGCAGGGCAAAGAGTCCTTTGGCTGTTCTGCTCACAGCCTTCTCCAAAACCCCTTGCTTTCTCCCAGCTGACATCAAAGGCTGCTCTCAATGACTACATCAAGACCATTCCACTGCCCAAGACCAACAGCGACCTCCCCACGGGCACCAAATGCAGCATCGCTGGCTGGGGCCTGATTGATGAGGACCAGGGGACCAACAAGCTCTTTGAAACCCAAGTCTCCATCTACAGCCGCAGGAGATGCAGCCAGTTCTACCCCCATCTCAGCACTGGCATGGTCTGTGCTGGCAGCTTCCATGAGCTCAGAGATTCCAGCCAGGTACGGGCTGCTGAGGGGTGGGGGGGCTCTTTGGTAGTGGGGGGCTGCTGCTGGCACAGGCTGAGCTGGTTCCCAGGAGAGGTGATGGGGTTTTGATCCATAGCTCCTGTGGGGAAGAGCTCTCCAGCTGCCCTGGCACCACAGCCCCAGCTCACCTGCAGCACCTCCACCCCAGGAAGGGCAGGGAGGGGGGAGCAGAGCCATGGATGTGGAGCAGGGACACAGCCCGAGGTACCAAGGTGAACCCTGTTCCCATGGGGAAGGGGTGTCTCAAGCTGGGCTCTCCTCTGTCCTCAGGGAGATTCTGGTGGGCCCCTGGTATGTGGTAAGGTGGCACAGGGCATCGTGTCCTTTGGGTATTCCACCCCACCTGGGGTCTACACCCGCATCTCCAGCTACCTGCCCTGGATCAAAAAGACCCTGAAGAAGTAGTGGTGGCAGCAGCACCCAGTCCAGCATTGGTGCAGCCCTGGAGCCTGCACTGGTTTCCTCCCTGGCACTGCTGAAAGCTTGGCTCCCTCTGCTCTCCTTGGGATCCCCAGGGACCTGATCACACAGGTCTCCTTCCTTCTGCTGCGAGGCTGCTGGCTGTCCCCTTCCCTCCCACCCCAGGCAGCCAGTTCAGGCCATGATAAATCACCCTGGCAGAAGCAGGGATCATCCCAGATGGCACCAGCTCTGCTGTGATGGAGCCTGGTTCCTTCAGAGATAACCCCATCGCTGCTGAAACTTTGCTGCCCCCTCAAAACACCCACAGTAAACTCAGAGCTGCAGTTCCCAGCGTGTCTTCTTTCCTGTGCCATGCCCCAGGGGGAAAAGGGGGGGTTCTAGCTGGTGAAAGCAAGGGGTCAGCATCTTGGGAGAGGGGCTGGCACAGCTCTGCATGCACCCAACTGCTGGCAGGCCTGGAGGACAGGAGCTGCAGCTGCTCTTCTGCAGCTGTATCATGGGAAGAGCCTGGGTAGAAACAGGCTGGAAGAAACGATGGGCACATGCTCCATTCACCAGCATCAGCAGCATCACCTCCTGCCCTGGAGCAGCTGGCAGCCAGGATGTGGTGTGCCAGTGGGTTGCTGGGACCAAAAGCTGTTGTTCCCTGTGAGGTGATGGCTGTCTCCTCCTCAGGGACCTCATGCTGGGTGTGAGGGTGTGTATGTCTGTGTTGGACACAGGGCAGCCAGGGCCACAGGCTGTGCTGTGGAGGCAACTGGGCTAATCTCTGCCTGCTGTCTTAGCCATAAGAGGCTCCAGACAGTGAAGGGAGATGGACTTTTTATGGACCATGCCATTTCTACCCTTCTCCACCACCTCAGGCATGGGGCAGGTGACAGCTGAGATTCCAGGGACAGGGCTTAGAGCCCAGAAAGGAGTCATCCCCAAAGTCCTGTTGCCACCATTCAGCAGGCACAGCTCTCCATCTCCTGAAGAGCATCACGATGTCCTTGGCAGGGCCGCTGACACAGCCTCTGAAGGGATTGTGCCAAAAGCCTTGACAAAGGAACTGGGTTCAACACAAGTGCCTGACCCTGGGTCACTTCCTCCTTCCCTCCCATGCTGAGCACAGCAGGAGAGCCTGAATCTTTCCCAGGGCAAAGCAAGGACGAGCCCAAGCTGGGAGCTGTCTCCCTTGGAGCTTGTTGGCATGGTTCTGGCCCTCTCAGAAAGCAGCACAAAGCTCTCCCCATGGCCAAGCGATGCTCAGACATGAGCTTCTCCTCCCCACAAAGGATGCTCTGGCACCTCCCCTGAACTCCCAGCTGCACCAGCCCCTCCTTCCAAGGAGGCCTTCACTGGGTGTGAAGCAACCTGCCTAAACTCTGACCCCCCAAGCTCCTTTATCCTGCCTGGTTTCTCCCCATCCTCACTCACACACGGATAGGAGAGCGTGAGACGCGTTGCTGGAGGAGTTGCCCAGGGGTGGAGGCAGCTCGTGGGTAAATAACTGAGCTGCAGGGACGCCCTGGTGTGGGGTGTTGTGCAAGCTCAAGAGTAGCTGGGACTGGTTTACAGTGGGGAAACCCAGTGGGGAATTCTAAACACACAGGAACTGTGTGCAATTCAAGGGAACGGGGGGCTTGCCCAGCTCTCGTAGTCATTCCGAGGTTAGCAGGAAGAGAAGGCCTGTGGTCTTATCCCTGGTGTCTACTCTCATGTCCTCCCTTGTCCTTACCTGGGACCAAGGGGAAACTACGTCACCCTTGCCTTGAGAACCAATGCCAGGCTGGGGAAACCGAGAAGGGTCCATGGCTTGGGCTTCTGCTAACAGCTCCTATCAGCTGGTAAATCTGCAAGCGCTTATCTGCGCAGCGCAAACATCTGTCACGTCATGGTTTTCCTTGAAGCTCCAGCTGTGGCAGCCTTTGCACGAGAATGGCAGCTTCTAGTTTAAAAATGGGGTTTGCCCTGTGACACTGGGGGGAAGGTAAGGAAAGCAAATTTCCTGGCAGGCAGCGAGGGCAGTAAGGCCGCGTCGGGCCTGTTTCACCACCGCCGACGGAAGGAGCCGCTTCCTGGGGCAAGCGCGTAGACAGGCCGGTCTTCCGCATTGTGCCAGCAAAGGTGATGAGGGGACGTGTAAGGACACAGCCCCAGGGGCACGGGGAGGGTAGTCAGTGATGTGCCACCAGCCCTTCCTCCCTCACGGTGCCTCTCACCCATGAGGATGAGGAGGTGCGGCTGCTGTTGGGCCTGCTCTAGGTAAGGCCGAAGATCCTCACAGGAACTGGCGCTTTGTTTGGCATTGCAAAATCGCTGCCAAAATAAAAACCACCCCCCAAAACCCAAACCCTAATCAGTGTCCTGGTGTGGGCCGGAGACGTCATGGCAAGAGCTGCAGTCGCTGGGCCGTGGGCCGCGCTGGTGATGCTGACGTGACTTCTGGGCTCCCATGGCCACCCCTGGTGTGGTGTCCCTGACGTGCTCATGGCAATCCTGCTGCCAGCCAGGAACACCTCTGCTGAGAGGGACTGGGGGGTCCTGAGCTGCTGCTGCGTGGCCTTTGGAACTGGAACGTCGAGGGAAGGCAGTGATGCTCTTGCAGGGCCTGTGATAAAAATCTGGAGAGTTTGCAAGTGCACGCCAGCGAACGCGAGCTGCAGCGGAAGAGCACGGCAGCAGGCAAAGCCAGGAGGGTGGGCACGCTCCTTACAGCATCCAGCCTGAATGCCACGGGTTAAAATTGGCTGCGGGTTCAGTAGGACATCAAACATCCCCAGACCAGGCCCAAAATGAAGGTGGGTTGATGCCCGAGGCTAAGGCTGCCTGAATTCCCCCCTCAGATCGCTGAGGCGTGCAATCTGTAGATAGGTTAATCAGATGAGTCTGACTTCTGTGGTTTCCTGGAGTCTGGTCTCAGGCTATAAAACCTTGCAGGGAGCAGGAAGAAACCCCAGCTGCAGCCTCACCTCCAAGGGATCCACTGGAGCCGGAGACACCATGTTGAAGCACCTGCAGAGATTCCTGCTCTCCTTCCTCCTGGCGACATGTCCCCTGGCCAAAGCCAGTAAGTAGAGCGGCTGGGAGGTGAGGAGTGGGCTGGGGAAGGAAGCACAGCCCATGCCCTGTCTCCTCTGATCCCCTCATCCTTGGTTCCATCCATTACAGATTATCCCTGGAGTCGGATGGAGGGAGGAGCCAAGACCCACTCCACACCCTACATGGCCTATCTGCAAGGGAAGGACAACCACTTCTGTGGAGGCTTCCTGGTGGCCCCAAACTGGGTGATGACAGCAGCTCAGTGCTTCGTGTAAGTTTTTGCTGTGCTCCTACTACAGCACCTGGCACAACAGGACTGTCACATTGCCAGGTGACATCTCCTAGATGGAAGTCCAGCAGCTCAAACCGCTTCTTTCATGGTGGTGGCCAAACTCTTCCCCTAGCAGAGAGCTCCAGCTGAGCTGCTGGGACCAGGCAAGGCTGTGGGGTTAGCCCCGAAACAGAGGGAGGTCTGTCCACAGCCCCAGTTTGGGGCTGGTCCTGCATCTGAGCAGCAGGAAGGAGCATCAGCAGAGCCCAGGAGCCTGCCTGCCAAAGCCCCACCTGCTAGTCTGGGAGGAACTCCTACACATACTCAGGCTGTTGTCCCCCCCAATTTTCCTAAGGCCAGTAAAGACACATTGGCCCAGAGCAGGGTCCCAATTTAGAAATCCCTCCTTGGTGCCATGGACTTCATGGGCTACAAAGCCTGGACCAACAGTCCACAGATCTTAGTACTCAGCAGCAGCACTGGACCAAACCTGCTCAGCTTGAGCTCCAGAGGTGAAGTGACCCTTCCAGAGCTGGGTCCCTCCAGTCCATCAGCTAGGAGGTCGCTCTGCCTCTTGGCTGGGCAGATTCCCTGTCAGAGCTCCTTGCTCCCAGCACTCTTCTTTACAGCCCAGCCAGTCTCTCCTGGCCATGCCCCTGGAAGATGCACTTGGTGTTGCCAGGAGAAACCTAATGCCATAACACTGATTGATTTTACCAGACACAAACCTCTGACTGTCATCCTTGGAGCCCACACGATTCAGAGGAGAGAGGAAAGCTGGCAAACATTTGAAGTCCAAGAGTACCACTGCCACCCCAACTTCATGAGCCCTAAGAAGGGAAATGACATCCTCTTGCTGAAGGTAACTACCCACCTGGAGCATGGTCCCATCTGCCTGACACGCAGGGCTGAGCTGTAACCCTGGAGTGGGAGGAGAGCCTTCATCACAGAGCATTTCCAGACCAAGCTCTTATTTCTGTATTTTCTGTCCCCTTGCCCAGCTGAAAGGCAATGCCACCAGCAACAGCTACGTTCAGACCATCTCCTTTGAGAAATCCAAAGTGCCTGGTGGGACTGCATGCAGCATAGCTGGCTGGGGCTACAAAACACCCGCTGCCACGTTACGTGAAACCACCATCACCATCATCAAGCAGAGGGACTGCCTCAGCCACTACCCTGGACTGGCTGATAACTTGATTTGTGGCCTCAGTGGATCTGCTGGGGTACCAGAAAAGGTCAGTCTCTGCCCTAGGGAGGGGAAGGCTGCAGGGTGCTGGGTGACCCAAGCTAAAAAGCTTTATTGAAAAGGAATTGTCTACATTGCTTCTTGCTGTCTGCTCTTCCCCACTTCAGTCCATGCTTCCTCACCAGCATCGCTGTCCCTCTTTGCCATCCTGGCACAAGAGGTACCCTGGGTGTTGGTCCCCAAGGCTCAGACCCTCAGACAATCAGCACCATTCCTGCTGGCATCACGCTTGTGCTCAGTCCTGTGCCAAGCAGAAGGGACAAGGGGATCCTTGTCTTCCCAGAGCAGAGGCTGTAGGAGTCTCCAACAGCTCAACAGGACAGTAGCTTGGCCAAAGAGGGCTTTGCCCTGAATCTCAGAGCTGGTCTGAGTGCGTTTCAGCAGCCAGCAGAAACAAAGCCATGATACTCTAAGCTTCAGTGTTTGCCCAGCTGTAGCTGTGCTGGGTCCCCCATCGGGTCCCCAACCAAACTGCCAGCAGTCCCTCTTGGACCCAGAGCTATCCACACCCACCACACCTCCAGGCTTCTCCTGGGGATGCTCAGTCCTGGTATTTGCAGCCTCCTTGTTCTTCAGAAACGCCCCTTCTCCTGGAGACCCCACGTAAACCAACCCTGATCTCTCTCTCTTCCCTCTTACAGGGTGATGCTGGAGATCCCCTCATCTGCAACAACAAAGCCTACGGCATCTTCTCCTACAGGCACAGCAACTGGCCTGGTTTCTACACACACATTGCTCCTTACCTTCCCTGGGTCAACAGCGTAATGAAGTCAGCATGACCCTACTCCCCTCCCACCCCCACCTCCCCTCAGCTGCTGCCCCAACACCCCCCCTGCTTCAGGGCCCCAAACTCACCTGCTTCTCCATGTCTGCATCTTCATGGACATGGCAAGGACTCTCCCTGGCAAAGCCAGACTGGGCAGCAGGGATTTGGCCCAGAGGTTGCACCCCAACCATGCTCCTTCCCTGGGTGAGCAGGGCAGCACCCATTGGCACGGTGCACACTCCCACCCATGGCTGCTCAGGTTTGTCCCTTTGCCAAGCTGTGTGTGGCTGTGGCTCTGGGAAGGGAGCAGCAGGACAGCCCCCAGCGAGGTGACAGAGGCTGCTGGGATGTCTTGCTGCCCTTCAGGGAAGGTGGCACAAGATCAGGGAGATCCAAAGGGCAGCCCCCTCCCTTGCCTTTGGGACACCAGACGCCTGGGTCTCCTCTGCCTGCACCATGTCACAAGGGGGTTGCTCCAGCTCCAAGGAGGACACTCAGCTCCTGCTTCACTGCTGCTGTCCCCTGACACCTGCTGCCTCCTTTCCCTGCTCCTACTGTAGCTCCAGAGTTGTAAGAATGCCTGAAACTAATAAACTGCCTCTGCACCCAAGAGCTTTTGTCCCTCTGTGGTTTGGATTTCTCTTCACCCCTGGCTGCAGTCCTGAACTGCCCAGAAGAAAGTCAAGCAGCTGGATCCCAAGCTGGAAGCTTCCACCCTAACCTGGTGGCCTCTGTTTTCTGTCCCACCTGGAATAGGTGTCAAGCCTGGGGCTCAGGCCCTTGGCCTCCTCCCTGCTCCATCAAGTGCTCAGACAGAACTGGGAGCCAGTAAATCAGTCATCTCCTGGGAGGAGATCATCTTAACCTTGTCTGCTGCAGCATGAAAAGAAGAACTACACAGGGGAGGGACCCTGAGCTCAGGAGTGCCCAGGGTCTTGGGCTGTGGGAGCAGAATTCCCCTGGCTCATCTCATCCCAGCACAGCAGAGTCAGGAGCACGGTGGAGGCTCCAGCCCCTGCGGTGCCCGAGCGCTCTGTGGGACACACTGTGTGACAGGGGCCACACCAAACCTTCTGCTGCCTCTCAGCCACCCAGGGAGCAGCAGCAGCAGCAGCAGCTCACCCCCCCGTGACATGGAGGTTTGTTCCTGTGAGGCACAGGAACCCTGGTGAGTGTCGTGCTGCAGCCACAGCACCAGAGTCCGGATAAAAATCTCAGCCTGCACCCACAGAACAAACACCTCACTCACTGCAACGCCTGTTCACTCCAGCCTGAACCACTGCTGAGCACTGCAGGGCTCACAGCTGGGGAAGGAATCACAGAATCCCAGCCTGGGCTGGGTTGGGAGGGATCCCAAGGGTCACAGAGCTCCAACCCCCTGCCACAGGCAGGGACACCAACCTCCAGGGCCCCAGCCAACCTGGCCTTGAACACCCCCAGGGATGGGGCACCCACCCCCTCACCACTCTCTCTGCAAAGAACTTCCCCCTAATATCTCATCTAACCCTCCCCTCCTTCAGCTTCACTCCATCCCTCTTGTCCTGCCATTATCTCCCCTCTTAACAAGCTGATTCCCCTCCTGTTCCTCTGCTCCCTCCAGGCCCTGGGAGGCTGCAGTGAGGTCCCCCTGCAGTCTTCATTGACACAGATTCCCAGACTCCTTGAAAGCTACAGGAGAGCCCTGGGACAGGCTGCCCAGGGGGTGTGGAGTCTCCTTCTCTGGAGAGATTCCAGCCCCGTCTGGACACCGACCTGTGTGACCTGTCCCAGGGACCCTGCTTTGGCAGGGGGTTGGACCCCATGGGCTCTGGAGGTCCCTTCCCACCCCTACAGCTCTGAGAGTCTCTGAATCTTACATGAGACTCGTTAGAGCTCGTGTGGTATGTGCAGCACCGCTGGACATGAGGATTTTAAGCTTCCAAATCCTTTCCAGACTTCTTGAAGTGCCCAGGGTTACTCGATGGGACCAAGAGAAGCCACAACTGAACCAAGTCACCGGTGATTCTTTGCTGCAGATGACAGGCTGCACCTTTACCCAGTTCTATGAGCAGACAGTGCCCTCTCTGGGTCAGCCCCACATGCTGCCTTCGGGGTTCTGCCTCTAAACATCTGCCCTGATCCAGAGAACTCACCTCTCAGCCCATCTCCAGGAGCAAAGCCCGAGATGGCAGCTTGGAAGGATATTCCTGGTTGGAAGTATCTTCCTGGTTGGCAGTATCCTCGTGGCTAAGGTGAGAAGGGCACCTCTTGCTGTAGGGTTCTTCACAGCATTCAGTCTGCTCCAAACCAAGCATGGCAAAGCTGCCATGGAGCCAAGGTTTCCTTTCCAACTCAGGCTGCCAAATCCTCTCCTGAAGAGCTCCAGGTACGTTCCCATCCTGCATCACTGCTACTCTGCAAAGAGCTTTGCTGATTCCAGCTCACTTGATGTGACACCTTCTCATGCTGGGCAGATGCTTCTCCAGCTTCCCCCAAGAGAGCAAACACAGTGCCTGGAGAAAAGAGCTTCCTTGGCTATGAGGATGAGGATGGCCGTCCAAGGAGAAGGTGAATCCCAAATTCTCTCTTCTTCTGCAGGGGATATTTTTTATTTTAGCACATTTATTCCCTTCAGGTGGGGGTCTGCCTTTGTGCACAGTCCCAAGGCCCTGCTGGCAGTGAGGTCTATCAGCCAGGCTGGAAGTGACCTGCAGCACTAGCAAAGCCTCAGTCCCTGTGTCAGTGCACCTTCCCGTGCTGCTCCTGTGGGCCCACAGCCTGGTTCTGACTGTCCCTTTTCCCAAAGCTCCCATGGGAACAGGCTCAGGCAAAAGGAATTGGCCAGGCAAGCAGCAGACTGCTCAATGCCATGGTCTCCAGAGACCTCCCTGCAGCACAACGGAGCTGACGGTCCCCAGCTGCTGAGGTGACAGCTCCCAGCTCACTCCCTCTCGCTGGCAACAGATTCCCAGGTCAGTGTTTGGGAAAGGCAGCAACTGGGAGCAAGCTGTGCTGATCCTTCAGCTGGTGGCTGCTCCCAGCTGCCTCTTTCCCTGGGCAGCTCCAAGACAGGCAGAGACCCAACCTCCTCCTGCGCATCCGCTGCACGAGCTGCAGTGAGACAGGGACACACGGGGCCTGCAGACCTGTGAGGGCTGGAGGCTGTGAAATCATGGAATGGTCTGAGTTGGAAGGGACCCCAAGGGTCACAGAGCTCCAACCCCCCTGCCACAGGCAGGGACACCAACCTCCAGGCCTGGAGCTACACAAGGTTGCCCAGGGCCCCAGCCAACCTGGCCTTGAGCACCCCCAGGGATGGGGCACCCACCCCCTCTCTGGGCAGCCTGTTCCAGCCCCTCACCACTCTCTCTGCACAGAACTTCCCCCTAATATCTCCTCTCACCCTCCCCTCCTTCAGCTTCACCCCATCCCCCTTGTCCTGCCATTATCTCCCCTCTTAACAAGCTGATTCCCCTCCTGTTCCTCTGCTCCCTCCAGGGACTGGGAGGCTGCAATGAGGTCCCCCCACAAATGGCACAGCACAAGCTGGGGATCCTGAGCTTTAGCCTCATGACTTTACCTTCCTCCTCCAAGGGTCAGAGTCCATCACTGGGGTTTATTTAATTGGAGTGTAATTAGTCTCTTCACCAGGAATGGAGCAACACACGACCCACACGTTGCTGGAGGAACCAACCACCAAACCAAAGGGGTTTCTTTCAGCTACTGCTTCATGTTTTCCAGCTGGTGAGAAGATGGAGCTACTGAGAAAAGCAACGTGTGAGCAAACAGCACAGAAACCTGCCAGCGTCAGGGCCAGACACAGCACCTCAGGCACCTAAAACTTCACCCCTGTGGTAACTCAGAGAGAAAGGAGCACAACAGCCTTGGTTGCAGCTACCTGAAAACACAGGGAACCTTCCACAGAGGAATGGAGACATTTCAACCCACTCCCAGCTTGATTTCATCTGAAATTCCTGGGGAGGAATCCTAGGGAAGGAGAAATAAATCCCAGGAACTCTATCCCAGGAAATGGCTGTGTGAAAGCTGCCACCATCAGCCATCTCCAGGCTCCTAAGGAGGTGAATCCAAGCAGCGTTTCCTCTTTCAGCCCACAAACACCACTGGAAACCAGTCTCATCCCACTGGTGTTTCTGCCATTGCTGGTGGCACAGGCTGCCCAGGGAGGGGCTGAGTCACCTTCCCTGGGGGTGTTTAAAAAAGGGGAGATGAGGTGCTCAGAGATCTGGTTTAGCTTAGGATGAGAATGGTTGGACTGGATGATCTTCAAAGGTCTTTTCCAACCTTGTGATGCTGTGATTCCCAGCACGGAGGATGCCTGGAACGGGCTGACACTGCAATGAGAGGCAGCAGTGAACATCAACAGCTTCACTTACTCCAAACTCCTGTGAAATTCTAAATCAAGGTGCCACCGTTGCATCTCTACGTCCTACAACCCCAGTTCACACTTCAGCATGACTCATCCAGTAGGATTATACAGCCCAGGTGTGTTACACCTTGTGTTTCCCCAAACACACCTTGTTTCCATGCCTGGGCTTAGCTTTTCTAGCTGAGAGCACTGTGCTCCAATGGGTGGCAGGTCCCCCAGGGTACAGAAGCCAGGGAGAGGAGGGTCAGGGGTGAAGAAAGGCATGCAGGACCAGCAGGGCTTTTAGGAACAAAATTTATTCCAATTTCAAACAGAGAATTTATTTCAGGAGAAAGATATGAAAATCAATTTCCATCAGATATTTCTGTAATAAGGGATGTTGCCCAGCAGTCAGAGTGGGATCATTCCAAGAAACAATCACACTCCTGGACTGGAATGAGACAGTTTGGAGCCTGAATAGATCCTGACACTGGGCATCTTATTCAGAAACTCCTTTACCCTACCCTCTTCCCTCCCCCCACCCTAACACACACAACAATACATGCATTGCAAATGACAAGGTTTAAAAACAGCATTTTATATAGTATCTTTTTTTTTTTAATCTTTTTTTTTTTAATCTTTTTTAAATAGGATAATGTTTAAATTGTCTTAAATCAGGATCCTATAATATACAAGTATAACCAAATAATTTCCACCACATTGGCACTTGTAAAGAGTCTCTGGCACTACTAAAGGGGCATTGGCACAAACCATACTCTTAGAAAAACTGGGTGCTGCATAACACACTTTATCTCTGCTGGACTCTAACAACCTGGGCTCTGTACAGTACAATACAATGGTCAGCACACTCTGGAAGTTTTATATATATCATTTTTTTGGTGGTTTTTTTTTTTTTTTAAAGAGTTTTGTGGTTTTTTCTTGGTTTTTTTTTTTTTTTTCCTTGTTTGAAACCAATAAAACACATGAAGAAAAACTATAGTTGAAGGCAAGGCCAACATTGCTAGGAAGCAACAACAAGAGATCAAAGAATCTGACTCTGGGGGAAAGGGGTGGGGGAGACAGGCAGGGAGGGCAAGAGCTATCTGACAGGCTGAAGCAGGAAGGGATGGGGGGTGGTTGTTGCTCACCAGGTAGCCAAATCCACACAGAACGGTGTGAAAGGGGTGGGATGGTCCTCTCCTCACTGACTTCAAGTTTCAAATTGGTTCAAAGGACGTTGGGTTTCTTCAGCAGAATGAAGAGATTCAAAAGTGCACAAGGAGCAAGAGGTTAGCCAAAGAGACCACACTTCCTCAGACTGAAGAGTGGAGATGGTGGTGGTTTTGACCAGAAACCGAATGGCAACCTCCTTTCTGAAGGTCAAATCTGGTGTCTCAACCTGCTGAAAGTTCTGACCAGCCTCATTTTTCAGAGGACAAAAAAACCCAAGCTGTATATATATATATAGGCAAATTTGGTTTAAGGTTTGGCACTTTTTTTTTTGCTAGGGTTGGACATTCACCAAAGGGGCAGCCACAGAGACACGGAACCAGTTCTGAGCGAAATGCTTCACTGGCCAAGCTGGAGGCACACAAGCTACTGCTTACTAAGGAAAGCATGTGCTAACACTGGTATCTTCTCACATGTAATAACACTCCACAGACAACTCCAGATTACAAGTCTGACCCCTTTCCTCCCCCTCCCACCCCTTCCCCAGTTCAGAATGAGGTTTGTTTGGGAACACATGAGACAGCCATGGCATGTCATGGCAATTCTATTGCTATCCCTAGCAATAATCAGCACACCAAGACAGGTATCAGGCCAACAGCTACACCAAGCAGTTGCTTGGTGAGGTACAGCATGTGCCTAAACCCTTGTGCCTGGAGCCTCCCCTGGTTCCCCACCACAGTGCAGATTCTCTCTGCAAGACACAGAAGCCTCTAGTTCCCTCCTCCTGTGCCAGGGCAGCAGCTCTTCAAAGGGAGGATACAAAACAAAACCAAAAAAGTTTCTGACTCAAGTGGATGTCCCACCATCATTCACCTTGGAAATGAAGCTTCTGGGGAAGTTCTTTCCAAGAACCTGTACATTTCAGTGCCAGGTCTGTTGCTGGCAATAGTTGTAGTGTGAAACCATTTACAAGAGGATCACAGAAGCAGAAGAGGCTGGTGCTGCCATCCGCTTCAGGATGAACAGAGTTTAGAATACATGGAGATTACAAATCCCTCTTTACAGGACAGTTTCTACAAAATGGATCATTTTGGCATAAAGACACACACACAAAAAAAAAAAAATCCCAAGCAGTAAAATTGATGCAAAGCTGTCTGACACATGGGAATCCCTCTCATTCCTCCCAAGTGTTAAAGGCAGTCCAGAGCACAGCTAGGCTAAAGAGATGCTGGGTTTCTCTCAGCATCACCACTCAGCCAGCCTGGCTCTTTAACTGTTGGTCCCATGGCTACTGTTCCAACTTGAGCTCTCTAAGCACTCTTAGCAGAGCTTGCTTTCTTCTGTAGTGCTCTGAGACATAGAGAGGCTTCCCTATTCTGGAAAACAAGAGGGACCTCTAAAGAGAATGACTCAAAGTGACATCCCTCCATCTTTTAGTGTTCTAGATCAAAGCATCTTAAGTATCTCACGTTAAGATTTACTCTTACATGTTGTGCAAAACACTGATGTAGTGCTCTGTCTACAAAAGAGACAAAAATATCAACAGCCCCCTTCAACAGTGCAGCTCATTTAGTCTTTTCTCTACTGGCAGCCTGCTAGCCTTCAAGGGGGCAGTCTGGGTGATCCAGAGAATTTGGACCCAATGCTACTTGTTGGAATTGAAACAGAAGCATTAGTGATGGCTAAACAACACATGTCCAGAGGTGGGTCTGATTTCCACTTCCTACTCACTCCTTGCCTTGCCACCACAGTTTCTCTTCCAGGCTGGCAACAGGTCTTCAGGGTGTTTGTTCACTTGCCTCAGCTCCTGGAATAAAAAGCTCTCTAAGGTGCAAAGGCTTCACATCCTTCCACTCAGTGGTTTCATTTGGCATCTGGGATCCAGAACTACTTCCACTCTAGGTTCTACCTGCACCAACAAGCCCTGCTGCCTCTACATCTCCCTCTCCCCACCTGCTGAACCAAAGTGCAACCCCAGCAGGGCTTTCTGGACTCCCAACAGCAGCCACACACTCCAGCCATGACTCCTGTTAACCTAAGTTATCACCTGCACCCTGGAGCTAGTGTGTGTGCAAGTCTTTTCCAAGAGAAACACAGCAGCATGTGCCTCAGGGGTTGGGGGGGGGGAATGCATTAACGGGGAGAAAGAATCAGTCACTCCCTCCAAGGAGCTAAATCCTCAAGTAAGAATCCTACCTGCATCCCAAAGTTTGTCACCAACCAACTCTGGTCCTTTCTAAGCTGGCCAGGACAGAGGAATTCTTACCAAGTCATTCAACACTGGCACAAAACTCATTTAACCAAGGCTTGTTTGCCACTAGCAGCAAGAAAAGAACTAGAGGGTGGCACAAAACTTTATATAAAGGGGTTTTTTTTTTTCCAATCCAAAGTTGGGTGTTTAAATGCCACAATTCCTCAGTGTGCTTTGGAGATCTGCTGCATAGAGAAAGTCACTCAGGTGATGGCATCTACTACACTTAAAATGTAGTATTTCTCTCTGCAAATAGAGCCTTGAGCGTCGGGCGTGAGCTCGTGCTGCAGGGAGGATGTGTGGATGTGCACAGAAAGAAATGAAACCAAAGATTAAAATAATAATAATAAAATAAAATAAGAAAAAAAAAAAAAAGACTAATTACAGTCAGGCACTTCCCCAGGCTCAGCAGCTATTAGCTCCAAGAGCTTCCATCATTCGTAGTCCATGAATAAAATACAGCAACACGTAGCAAACTATGTATAGAACTTCAATAATTTAAAAAAAAAAGAAACAAAAAATCACAGTCTCCATACCTTTTATAATTGATAAGGAAAAAAAAAAGCCAACTCAGAACTAAAATATATAAAGAATGGAAAAGTGATGGCTTTTTGTTGTTGTTGTTTTGCCTTTCTCTCTCTCTCTCTCTCTTTTTTTGCACAAGAGTTGGAGAGCAATCGCTCCTCCCCAACTGTTTCATCACAGTGAACCATGGAGCGTGTCCTGGGGAAGGGAAAGAAGGGCTGGGGAAGGGAAGGGGAAGCAAGCAGGATTAGCAAATTCCACCAGAGGCACCCTATAGCACGAGGCAAAGGGACCAGTAGCATTCTGCACTCCCACAGTCCAGTGAATTCACAATCTCGGCTGGAAAGTTGTGGGGGTTTTGGGGGTGTGTTTTTTTTTTCTCTATAGACCATGGGAATGAAGAGGAGGGGTGAGGGGAGATGTGGCTAAGCAACAAAGGAAAGCTCAAGATGAGAGAGCCTCAAGCTGGTTTGGCAAAAAAAAAAAAACAAACCCAAAATCAGATGAAGAAGTAAGCAAGGTGCTGAAGAAATGAGGCATATCCCCGTTAACTGTGAAATAAAAGCAATTTGTTAAAAATAGGCAATCAACTACTCTGTGGACAGAGACATGAGACTCCAGGAGAACACTGAGCACTTGCCACTCCACAGATCAGACAATTTGCAATCATTACATCATGAAAAATTCAAAACTTGGGGGGTTGGGAGGGGTGGGGTGGGGGGGTTTTGTTTTGTTTTCCTGTCATATTTCAAATTTCTCTTATTTGTTTGTTGTTGTTTTTGTCTTTTCTTCACAACGAAGCCTCTCAAGGGGCCAAGAGCAAAGCAGGGTCAAACCAGGTTGTATTCCTTCAGGTTGAGCTGTAGGATGGTGTCCTTGACGGCTGCAAAGACGAAACGGATGTTTTCTGTGTCTGTGGCACATGTGAAGTGAGAATAGATGATTTTATCGCTGTCTGGATTTAAATCCACAAACATCTTGAGGATGAACTCACGGGCTGCCTGAGCATCCCTCTGTGGGCCTGCAGCAAACAAAGAAACCAGTTAATGGGTTTATGCTCAGCCTGGCTTCTGGTTTGAGGCAGAATAGCTGTTAGGAGGCTGTTTCATGGGGGGTTACAGGGCTATAAAGGTGCAAGATCATTTCTTGCTGGAAGTTCCAGGAGCTGAAGTAAGAAAGCAAGTGAGGTTCAATAAAAACAAGTGTGGAGTCTGGCACCTGAGAAGGAATAACTGCTGGAATCAGGACAGGCTGGGGGGGAGCTCTGTGGAGAAGGACCTGGGGGTCCTGGTGGGTGACAGGGTGGCCATGAGCCAGCAGTGTGCCCTGGGGCTGAGAGAGACAATGGGATCCTGGGGGCATCAGGAGGAGTGTGGCCAGCAGGTCACAGGAGGGGATCCTCCCCCTCTGCTCTGCCCTGCTCAGGCCCCACCTGGAGTGTTGTGTCCAGTTCTGGGCTCCCTGGGATAAGAGACAGGGATCTCCTGGAGAGAGTCCAGAGGAGGCTACGGAGATGCTGAAGGGCCTGGAGCATCTCCCCTGTGAGGAAAGGCTGAGTGAGCTGGGGCTGTTCAGCCTGGAGAGAAGAGACTGAGAGGGGACCTGATTAATGTTTATAAATATCTTAAGGATGGGATGCAGGGGGAATTGGCCAGCCCCTTCTCAGTGTCTGTGGGGACAGGACAAGGGGCAATGGCTGCAAGTTGGAGCACAGGGAGTTCCACACCAACATGTGGAAGAACTTTTCCCCAGTGAGGGTGAGGGAGCCCTGGGACAGGCTGCCCAGGGGGTGTGGAGTCTCCTTCTCTGGAGACATTCAAACCCAGCCTGGATGCATTCCTGTAGGATTTAGTCTGGGTGATCCTGCTCTGGGCACAGGGTGGTTGGACTAGGTGATCTTTCAAGATCCCTTCCAACTCCTGATATTCTGGGATTCTGTGAAACCCTGGAATTTTTGCCAGTATTTAGTTCATATGACTGAAAACTCCTCAGAAAAATGCCCCCTACTGACACTCAACAGTGTACTGGTGGTGTCACATTCTCCACAGCAAGGATCACCTTCTGAGAGGTGGTCTGATGGACTACCTTCCACTCCCAAGTGCCACAGCATCCAAGGAGGAGATACCACAAACATCTACATGAACAGAAGTGGGAGTATATGACACCTCCTGATGTGGTGATCTTATCTCCAGCTGTTCAGCTGGAGACAATCTGCTCACCAGCCATTCCCAGTGATGTTTGCCACCACTGAGGACATCAGAGTGCTCATGCTTTCTGACAGCAGGGGGCATGAAACTCCACGAGCAGGAGGACAGTAAGTAAGCTGCAATTTCATCAGTTGGTTCAAAGAAGAAACAATGGCAAAATGGCAATTCTCCCCTCACCTTGAATTTTTAAAGCCAATAATCAAGTTAATACAGGTGAGCCCAGCAAGGAGAGCATTACCCAATCTCATTCTCCACTATCTTCATTTCTTTCCAGCCCTGTCTTACCAGCCCACTTGAAAAGCACTCAACTGAAGAGCTTGAAATCCTATTTTGGGGAAGAAATGTTGTTTCAGATAGGTATTTCTCTGCTTCACAGAGGTATTAATTTCCCACAGCTGCAGGCAGCACACCAGTGAGAATTTTGTGCTAGGGGAGATTTTTCCAGCACCTGAACTTGGGTATTTGACAGTGAGTTTCTGAAAACAAGGACTCAAGTCACCTCTCAGCTAGAGGGCTGAAATGCCCAGTACACCAGTGAACTGTTGTGGGTTATACACACAAGAAACAGGGTTGGAAAGTTACAACCTCCATTATCTAGTACTCTGAAGTGCATATTTGGAGGGGGTGGTGGCACAGTTGTTCATCTAGGAGAGGTTCATTATTTGATTGTTCAATCAGATTCTAATTATCTAGAAACTAAGACATTTTGGTGATGTTTTCTCATTGCTCTAAGTATTCTTTCTTAAATTAAGATGTTTTCCCCATTTCTAGATAGGAGTTTTCTTTAAAAACAAAAAACCCCAAAGTCTAACTACACCATCTCTACCCCTTCTTGTAGATACAGAGTATTTCTCCTTCAAAACCACTCACCATCAAACTCTGGGAAATAGTCAACAAGGTGGGAATATAGGATCTTGTCTTCCAACAGGTCTTTCTTGTTGAGAAAGAGGATAACAGAAGAGTTTTGGAACCATGGGTAAGTGATAATGGTTCGAAAGAGAGCTTTACTCTCCTCCATACGGTTCTGGAATGAGAAGAAGCAAGCTGTGTTTTAACAAACAAGCACTGAGATGCCTTGCTGCTACTCAAAGCTGGATCAATCTGATACCAGACACAGAATATTCTGGCCCCAGATAGGTTCTGGCTCAAGTTGTACCAGTAAATGGAAAGGAAATGCAAATCTGATGGACTCAAGCTTCATTTGATTGACAAGCCATTCCATTTTATGCTTTCACAGTCGTGTGAGAGAAGTGGCCACGATACTTCATGAACATGCTTTTTGTCTGGGAGAAAAGGAGTAATTACTGCTACCTAATGGCATTTATTATTGTTTTAATCTATTGGCAAGTGCAAAAATTGAGCATTGCACCTTCCAAGAGCCCAGGCACTATCACAGCACGAAGTAATTCAGTGCAGAGAAGAGGAACAGGGGATTCTGAAGAGATGCTGGCACACTGCACAGTACCTTCCAGGCACACAGAACTCAGCAATTGCAGAGTATTTCTGTATTACTTGAGAAGTACAGATGATCTGAATGCACTGTGCATTTTCCATGCTCAGGGACATCATGACCCACTGAGGCTCATGTTCCCTTTGCAACAGGAAGAAACTGAAGGCCAAACCCAGCACTACTTGTTAATCCAACTTGGCACCGAGCACTTTGGTACCAACCTCCAAAGAAGCCGGAAAGACATCCTTCCTTTTCCTTCCACCCTCCTCCTGCAGAGTTCCCACTCTTTTGGCTTACCTCGTTATCAGATTCCACCAGAACTTGGTCATATTCACTAAGTGCTACTAAAAACATGATGGAAGTCACATTTTCAAAGCAATGGATCCACTTCCTTCGTTCTGATCTTTGGCCTCCTACATCCACCATTCTAAGGAAAAGAAACACAGTATCACCAGAGCTCTTGCATTTCTCCACCCAAACACAAAGGACCAGCACAGGATGAGAACAAATGAAGCCATTCAATTTAATCTAATTAAATTGAATTGTTTGCTAAGAGAACCATCCAGTTTACAAAATACCCTGTTCTGGAAATATATTGAACTGAAGAGCCAGCCACAGGCCAGTGGTACCAAATTCAAACCCCAGGTAGCAGCATTCCCCTTCTTAGTTGCATTCTGCTCTGGTTTGCTAAGCAGCAGTCCCAAGTCTGGAATGACAAGCTCTTCAAAACTCTCCTCCCTCAAGCAAGCAAACTATTTCTATTTTGTGTTAAAGCATCAGCTTGCCTCAAAGTTTCTCACAGAGAGCTTTCTTTAGTTATTGAACTTGTCTTACTCATCAGTTATGTACTTCAGCTCCTCAGTTCTAAGTCCCACCTGTACAGGAAGCCAAAATTCTTTTGGCCCTCACCTACAACACAGCACACACAGTCCCCCTTTAGTAAAACCCTGTACCTATTTCATGGGTCAGCAAACCAGAGTGGGGGAGTAACCTTTGGTATACCTGTAACTGAATGGTTTAAGAGAGGGGATGCAGGTGTCTTTATTCCTCCCCTGTAACGTCAACACTGTGGTAGAGAAGGGCAAGGAGCACCCAAGCTCCAGAGGGTTAAGAAGAAAGCTGCCATGCAATAGGCAGGCACATCACTGTGCCTTTTACACCACGCTCAACTGCTGGTTAAAGCCTCCAAGTACCATCTACTGCTGCAGCAGCACAGGCAGCAAGCTCTGGTGTCACCCTGAGAGCCCAAGGTGGGCACAGAAAACCAGCTCTGAGGGCAGATAGTAGGTATCACACAGAAGGAGGTGTGTTTCTGCACAAAATGTGGTCTCTTTAAGGAGAAATAAATGGTCAAAGTTGCTTGAGCTAAGCACTTTAAAGAGAAATACATTTCAAGCCAAGCACTGCCCAGAGCAGCCAACCCTTGGTGGCTTCAGCTACAATTCACCCAGCAGCCTCACAAGCCACCACTTCAGCCTCAGGTGGCAGCAACACTGTCTCCAACAGGACACCAGTTCCTGGGAGATGGTTAGTTGGGCTTTGAGCATCACTGATTTAAGTGACAGTCAATGCTTCAGCATGGGGTTTGCCCTAGTCAGAGTAAAATGTTACACTATCCCTGTGCCAGGAGCAACTGTCAGCAGATACTTCACAACATCACAGCCCAAACATCCTCTCAAACCAAGAACCTGGCCACTCTAAAGCAATGCAGAACTCATCCTTCCTGAAACCACATCATCCCTCTTCTCAGTTCAGCTGTAACATGAATACACCTTCAGTACCTGAAGATAATATTCTCTAGGTCAAAGGGGTACTCTATGATCCCAGTTGTAGGAACTCTAACCCGTAGCACATCTTGCTGAGTTGGTAGATATCCTGGCGTAGCGATACGATCCACGTCGCTGAGATAGCTACAGGGAGCACAGTGGGAAAACAAAAAGGTATAAAAACTACCTTAGGTTGCAGCATATAAATATATAGATTTAAACACTGCTATGTTTAGTCCTTCCCTAAAGTGACAAGAGAGTCAGAAGTCACTCAAATCATTGAAATTGTGAGGTGAAAAAAATAACACAGTATATCTTTGGGGAACAGTAACTCACCAGCCATCCCCTCTGGAGGATGGGGAGATGCATTAAGGACAAGTTTATCAACTCTGTAAGGAGTGTGGATGGCAGTCTTTACTACAAAGGAAGTTTAAGCACAGTGGATGCTTTATGTTTCAGAATCCAGTCTCATCTGAGGTTTTCTGTTTATAAATGAACCTGTCACCAGGCTCAGGGTTTGGGTTTTTTAATAATGGATCCATGAAGCTACACAGCCACATCCACCAAAGGCCAGATCTGAAGGGAAAGAGCAATGCTTCCGCTGCCTAAGAGCCAGGACCAACACAGAAGCATAGAATCCTTTTGGTTGGGAAAGATCTTTAAGATCATCCAAACCAACTGTTAAAACAGGTAGCATAAGGCAGAGACTCCAGCCTCGTGCCTATCCAGAAGCAGGTGTGTGAAGAGCTGTCCTTATCCCCCACCAGGACGTCTCACACCCTCACAAAAGGCAGATCTGGCAATTCCTTACCATTTGCTAAATCTGCCCCCAAATAAACAGGGAGGGGGTTGAGTCCCCTTCCCTGGGTGTGTTTAAAAAAGGGTAGATGAGGTGCTCAGGGATCTGGTTTAGCACAGGATGGGAATGGTTGGACTCAATGAGCTTAAAGGTCTTTTCCAACCTTGTGATTCTGTTTCCCCATCTCCAGCAAAGCTCTTTGCCTTTCCAGAGCCAGATTCACACAAGTCACCAGTTACTGCCTCCTGCTGCTCTTCTGTCTTAATTTCTCCTAAAGATACATGCACCACTCTGAGATACCTATGATTTTATCCCAATACACACATTACACCTGAAACACCAGCAAGCCTCACTGGCCTCAATGCAAAAAGCAAAAAGGCACTTGAAACAAACTATGTGGTAAAATCCACAGCAGCATTCCTGCCCTTTGAACTCAGCTCTACACCTCAATTTTAAAAAATTGGACAAGCATTATCTGTTAGAGCATCTCCCAGTGTAAGGGATTCTATACTTACTATTTAGCTGAGTCAGAAAGCTGATATTCTCTTCTCCTGTCATAACACTCTTGTATTCCAGGGTCGTTCCACAATGTTTTAATTGCACTTACATATGGCTGCTCAAATGTCATGACCTTTTCTACATCCACTTCCCGGATCAGCACTGCATTGGCCTGGAGATTGATAAGGGGAGAAGAAGAGGGGAAAAGAGGTGGGTGGTGTGAGGAGCAGGAGGTACCAGTCACAGGCAGGCAAAATATTCTTAGATGAAACTAAATCTTTACATTATGTCTTCAAGGATCCACGTGCTGGTTGTGGATCAGGTTGCTAAGACCAAAGGGAAAATGGGTAAACTCTCTATCTAAGACATAGCAGACATTCTCCCAAAGCATCACATGTTCCTTCACAGAGTAAGTGGCAAGACAGCAGGTTTCACCCATCCTTAGATCACCAGGTCTTTTGAAACACAGCAGTTCCCAAGGCAGAGCGTTCCCTGGGAAGAACTGCAGACTGCTCAACTTCTGAGGAGGGTAAATTGCAGTTGGATAACAGAAAAAACAAACACACACAAACCACCACCCAACTAAGCTACGTTCTGAATAGCAATAAAGACATTGCTTCCATGTACTTCGATCACAATCTATTTTGAGAGAGAAAATAAATATGTCCACCCTACAATCTATAAGCAGAGGAAGGACTAGAGTCATTACAACAGCCTGTGGCATCTGGGAGGTTATTACCCACACCAAAGGGCCTTCTGAAGTCTTTGGTGCACTTGCCACAGGAAGGGGCTTTTGCCTATACCACCCATAGCAGGAAAAATAAACCCCAAAGCCAAGGTCTCCATGTAATTTTGATTATCTCTATCAAAACACCTCCACAAAGCACAGGGTAACACACAGGCAAGGCAAGCTTCCTCACACCCTGCCTGTTCTCCTCACTGAGACCACAGCACCTCTCCAAAGGCAAAAAGGCATTCAGATTCAATAGCTCCTGGTACACCAGCCAGGCCCTAGAAATGGTTATTTAAACTCAGGTCCATGTTACAGTGTGACAGAACCAATAAAATACAATTTCACTTCAAAATATTGAAGCATTAAAGATCAAAAACATACTAAAAAAAATATTCTAATGCCCTGGAACACTCTTCCCATCTTCCCCCCCAAAAGGTAAAATAATTTAGACTGAAAAAAATAATTTTTAGGCTGAAAAACTTATTCCTGGACTCAAAAATCAGTAAGTCAGACTTCAGCCTGACTCATGTTCCTGTGGAAAACCCTCAAAGAAAGGTTTGGACCTTGGGTCAGTCCCTAGCAGAAACCCTGCCAGATAGCAGGAAGAGTGATAGTGACCAGTAGAAGTGTCTTTTGGGTCCTGTATGTATTTTGTCAGCTTCAAGTTCAAATGTGGATGGTAATTCATACAAAGAAAAGCCCCACATGTTTAACAAAGCTGAATTCTTGAGATGAGTAAGAAGAACACCTCTCCCATACGCTGTATCATACCCCAATTCCCTGCTCCCACCACTCAGCCTGCAGAGCAGTGCACAAACCACCCTGAGAACGTTACACTACCCCTTAACACAGCCAAGTAAACAGAGGCAGAACTCAGCAAGACATCATAAAAAGCAGATCTTAAAGCACACAACGTGTATGGGAAAGAGTTCAGGAAGGCAGAAGGACGCAAACAAACAGGAACTTATGAGTCAAACCCCAGAATCCCCATAGCCTAAAACCCCCTGGTAAAAAATTCTGAGCAGCTTACCTTGTTCTGTTCATATTTGTACAGAATCTTCAGGGTTTCCATGGCCCTGATCATAGACTGCATGGCAGTGAAGATGTTTTGGTACACCAGCTTGGTGAAGCCTTTTTTGTCCTCTTCAGAGTAGCCTGAGCCATGAATGATACGCATTTGCTTAATGAACGTGCTTTTTCCACTCTCCCCAGTGCCTACAGAATGCAAGAGAGACAGTTAGGAGCCATCACAAGCCAGGTGTGCTGCAGAAGAAAGCAAGCCAACATCCATCACATCACACCCCAAAGTTCCTATGACTATACCCAAGTCCACATCACTCCCCATCAGTTTTTTAGCCGCTTTCCAGTACATTAAAAGGCAGCCTGGAGGGTCCAGCTCATCCCCACGATGAAGCTAACAGCACAGAAGGAAGACATCTTGTCCTTTACTACAGCCTTCAAAAGCAGCTCGGGTACTTATTCCAACTCTCACGTTACAGCCACTCCCACAGGGTTCTGCGTCAAAAGGCCCTTGTCCGTCACACCTGACCTATTCCCAGATACTCCAGTGAGATGCTACCTACAGCACCAGCCAGAGCGGGCCTGGGCGCGCTCCTGAGTTGCTAAGTACTGCAAGCTGAGAGGAGAGTGAGCAGTGGGCCAGGGGAAGCTGCTTTGCACAGTAAAGAGTGGATTTTCTTTCATAGAATCATAGAATGGCATGGGTTAGAAGGGACCCCAAGGATCACAGAGCTCCAACCCCCTGCCACAGGCAGGGACACCAACCTCCAGGCCTGGAGCTACACAAGGTTGCCCAGGGCCCCAGCCAACCTGGCCCTGAACACCCCCAGGGATGGGGCACCCACCCCCTCTCTGGGCAGCCTGTTCCAGCCCCTCACCACTCTCTCTGGAAAAAGCTTCCCCCTAATATCTCATCTAACCCTTCCCTCCTTCAGCTTCACTCCATCCCCCTTGTCCTGCCATTATCTGCCCTTTAACAAGCTGATTCCCCTCCTGTTCCTCTGCTCCCTCCAGGCACTGGGAGGCTGCAGTGAGGTCCCCCCACAGCCTTCTCTTCTCCAGGCTGAACCAGCCCAGCTCCCTCAGCCTCTCTTCGTAGGGGAGCTGCTCCAGCCCTCTAATTTTCTTTCACTGAGATCTGGCACAAACCCTGACAGAACACGTGTCTTTTCATGGAAAAGACCCAAACAGGAGAAAAATCAGCCCTAAAGAAGAACGGGGATCAAGAAACTACTTGCTTATCCATCTGATGTGAACAATCCAGTCGGTGCCTCTGTGTAGTATCACAAACTACTGGGCAAACACCATGTTTGCTCTTAAGGATGAAGAAAGAACTGTCCTGGTGGCAAGAGGCCTCCAAGGCCGCTCGCAGCCTTTGGATATCGCAGAGTTAAAAATGGCGACCGGCAGAGACCGGAGCAGGACGGTGCTGGCCGCTGTCTGCACCCTGACGTGATCCCTCACAGGCTGCTCAGCGACGCTACCGGATCCTCACTACGCAGGTTCACTGCCCCTGAGCAGCTGCTCCTCGGAGAAGGTAGGAAGGAGAGCAAGATGTGCTCACACCTCTGCCAGCGCAATGAAGAGTCCGGCCCTTCCGACGCCTGCTTCCTGCAGCCAGTGGGGCAGGGCTTCCCTCTCCTACATTTATGGCCCAAGGAAAGTGTCATTTAACACGTGAAGGCCACAGATGACACAAGAAGATCATAGAATTGTAGAATGGCATGGGTTGGGAGGAACCCCAAGGATCACAGAGCTCCAACCCCCCTGCCACAGGCAGGGCCACCAACCTCCAGGCCTGGAGCTACACAAGGTTGCCCAGGGCCCCAGCCAACCTGGCCTTGAACACCCCCCACGGGGATGGGGCACCCAACCCCTCTCTGGGCAGCCTGTTCCAGCCCCTCACCACTCTGTCTGGAAAGAGCTTCCCCCTAATATCTCATCTCACCCTCCCCTCCTTCAGCTTCACTCCATCCCCCTTGTCCTGCCATTATCTCCCCTTTAACAAGCAGATTCTCCTGAATGGTGGGAGCTCTCTAACACAGTAAGTATAAAAGAAAAACATCACCAGTTAAAGAACCCACGCTGTCACACAGCCTCAGGACATTCACCATTCAACTGGTATTACAGAAAGAACCCAGCAACTTCCACTCTGTATCAGGACATTCTGTGGAGGGGACAATACAGGTCCTGTATGTGATTAGCAAACCTCATCCCACAAGCACCAGCCTGAGTATATACCACTGACCCTTCCACCAAATTCACTAATACACAGAATAAATATCTATCTATATATATATAATTAGATATATATAAAAAATTATATTGAAATATCTATATTTTTAATACAGTTGCCCAACTGGCTTGACCATTGAGAGCAAAAACTAAGTGACAATCCACAGTTAACAAAGGAGGACGCTGGCTTTCTCCTGGCACTAGGGAGGGATGGATCAGGAGAGGATCTCATTCATTCATCACAAGCACTACTCACATTTAGATTTCTCAGTTACTCATGTTTATAGCGCCAGGCTAAAAGGCAAACAAATAAATATGCTGAAATAAAAACAGCAGGCACATAACTAGGAGCAGCGTGTTTAAAATAAACAAACTCTCCCCATCTCCAACAACTGACAGAAATTATGTCAGTGCAGTTAGATATTAACATTATAAACACCGTTAACATGCAGAAAACTATCTCCATCTCAAACAGAAAGCTACACCATAAATGGGGTGGGGAGGGGGGGATTGGAAACTGAAATCTTTTGTGGTTTCTCTCACTGTGGTGAGAAATACTTCCTTGTCCTTTACCACAGCAACCAAAACTGAGAAAAGCAAAAAAAAAAGAAGTAAGAGAGTGGTGCTTCAAAGCATTCCAATACCCAAAACACGAGAGAAACCTCAGCCTCAGCATTCACTCACTGCAGAAATTAAGAGGTCAAACAGTCACTCCATCATCACTCCTTGTTCAGGTGGTTCTTGGTTTTGTTTTGGGGAGGTGGTGAGGGGAGGGGGTGTTTTGGGGTGGTGGATTTGCAGGTTGGGTTTTGTTGGTGGTGGGTTTTGGGGTGGGTTTTTTTTAAAAGCTCTCTCTTATTTGTACCTACCCACAAGAAGAGCACTACAGGAGAGAACATTACAAGCTCTGGGGATACCCTCTCCCACATTAAGAGCACAAATCCCTTTTTAAATCTGACAGTGGGGAGACAAGGAGATAACCTGAATGCACCATTTCTTCCTGCCAACACCTGAAAGCAGCAGAGTTTACAATAAGTTGCTGATACACCCCAAGTACCCGCCGGGCACTTGTAAATACACGGCTCACTCGACAGGAGCGCATGCTTAATCACAGGTAATTTTTGTATCAGATATCCTCCCCCCTCCCCACCCAGTAAAAAGACAAACGACTACCTTATGCCAGAGGGCAATGTCCAATACCTTGAAAAGAAATGTCTTGATTAGCACTGTTATTCTTCACCCCAATTTTCTCTTTTAGGCTTCAGCAAACGAATTGTTACTGGGTGTAGGGAGGGACAAGGAAGCTCAACAGAGTTTCTACAAGAGAGAAACTCCCTCCACACACAGACTCTTCTCAAAATTGTGAGGATTTGGGAAAGCCTTCTCCCTCATACAACCACTAGTATTTGTGAAGGGAAGAACTGCACGTAACAGGAGCAAAACAGAACAAATCCCTGCAAGCAGCAGTTACGTCAAGGAGAGAGAACAGACGTTACCTGCCACAGCTTAAGGTGGGCAGCGTGAGATGCTGTATCCAGTGAAGAGCATCTAACACACCCCCTCCTAAAGCCAGGAGTGCTGCTTATCCAATATTAACCTATTCATATAGATTTAATTAATTTTTCTTTCATCTGATGCTGAAACTTCCTTAACTGTATCCTTTAGGAAAGCAGAAAGGATTCTCGAGCAATCTGAATTATTTCGAAAGTGGAATCTTTAGATCCAGTGGGATCTTCTTAACCCAGATCTACCCTATAGTGTCAACCTATTTTGAAGCAGTTGCTTCCGTAGGACTGCTTTAAGGAAGCATGAGGATGAGACACGCATTCCCCAGCCTACAAAAGCCCTCACAGGGCATCTTCAAAGAGCACTGACAGCAAGCCAGCGATTTTCCCCCTTTCACCTGAACAGCAACACGTTAATCGTGGAGGATTTGTGGTGAGAAGGAAAACCCTGCCCCTCACTTAACAATTATCACCGTGCAACAGTGTCAGAGACCTCCAAAGGACCAGGCAGACACAGCCTCACTTCACTTGCATAAAGTTTCACATTTGTTTTCACAGAATCGTAGGGGTTGGAAGGGACCTTGAGAGATCATCTGGTCCAACCCCCCTGCCAAAGCATGAGGATCAGCCTAATCCTTCACCTGTACCTCACAGCTCACCACCTCCCAACAGACCCCAAGCGAGCAAGCTCAATCCATCACACCTGCTTCATATTTCAGCTCCAGCACTGGAGACACAAAGCAGGACACACACACTCAGGCAATGCTAAGTCACAGTCCCCATGAAAACCGTAATAAGTTTAAATTTGTGGCCTACCTAGCCACAAACCCCAACCTCAGGGCTGAAGAAGGATGCAAATGCCTGAAATCTTAACTGACTGCTCTTTGTAAGCGATTACCCCATCCCTATAAACACTATCTCAGCACAGTAGTTATCCATCTGCATAACCACAGAAAACACTACCAAGGTTTCCAACGGAACACCTCCACCCTTATCACGGCCCGGGCGATCTCTGCCTCTGAAGGCAATGATAAACACTATAGCCATTTCCGCATCAGGCACAGGACTCTCTGCGCCTTCTTGGTGCTTCACCTCCCTTCACATTCACCACACCGAGCCCCTTAGGCAGCCAGGGCTGTGCAAAGGGGGTGAGAGGAGCTGGTGAACAGCTTTTCCCTCAAGGCCCCCGAAGTTCACTGACAACACTGAAAAGCACCAGAGTGGCTGGGCGGATTTTCAGACGCTCGCCCAAGGCCCCACAGGCTCTGCCAAGCGTTTCCTCCGGGACGATTTTCACACGAGCCTGGATTCAGAAGCGGGCACCGCAGCCCCACCGTTCCTGCTTGTGTCAAAATCCATTTTGACACAGAACGCATCGTAACGGGGAAGAAAAAACACCCAACAAAACCCCCAAACCAAACAAAGGGCAGCCAATGAGGCGGCCAGCCCCAGCACCGACAGGAAGGCCGCCCCGAGCGCAAGGCTGAGAGGCGGAGATCGCTCGTAGCTCCCGCCGCTTCCCCACACCACACCCGCGCTCCCTGCCACACAGCCCGGGAGCGGCGGGGCCGCGTAACCACCCGGACCTGTCAAGCCCCGCGGCAGTCTCGAACCCGCGGCCCCGAGGGCGGGTAAGGCCCTGCGGCGGGGAGCGGCGGCCCCGCGGGCCGGGCAGGGCCCCGGCGTTTCTCACCCAGCAGCAGCAGCTTCAGCTCTCGGCGGGCGTCGCGCTTGTCTCTCCGCAGCTGCTTCTCGATCTCGGCGTTGATGCGCTTCGACTCCTTCACCTCGTCGCTCAGGCAACAGGCCATCATGGACTCCAGAGTCATGGTCGCGCCGCGGCCGGGACGCCCCCGCCCACCCCCCACCCCCCCCGGCACCGACCACCGTTCTCCGCACGGCCGGGAGCCCGGCCCGGCTCCGCACCCCCTTCTTCCCTTCCCTTCCCTCCCCACCCCACCCTCCCTCCCTCCGCGGCGCCGGCCCGGCCCCGGCCTCGGCCCCGACTCCTGCGGCCGGGCCTAGCGCCGCCGCCGCCGCCCCCCTCAGCGCGCTGCCCTCGCCCGACTGCGCCGCCCGCCGCTCCCTCCTCACACAGCCCCGACGAGCCAGCGACGAGCCGGCGCAACCCAACCCGCTGCCGCCGAAAACAAGCGCTGACTGACAGGCGCCGGCGCCAGTGGGCGAGCGCTGCGTGCGGCGGGGCGGGGCGGAGCCGGTGGGGCGGGGCGCCGCGGCCAACCGGAGCGCAAGTTTGGTTGGCCGGTCGGGGCGAAGCTGGCGGGGGGGGGGGGGGGAGAGAAGGAAGGAGGGTGCTCGGCCGCGCGTACCCAGAGCGGGGCGGGGCCGCTGGGCATTGTGGGACGGTGGCGGACCCGGCGCGCAGGGCGGGCTGGAGCGGAGGCGGGTCGGGGCGGCGGGGCCTAGTGGCGCGGAGCTGCCGCCGTTCCCCTCATCATCTCCCCCCCATCCTCCTCTTCCCCACCCCGGGCCTGGAGCTGCCCGTTGGGGCAGGGCGAGCCCGGGGCCTGCCCGCCCGCCATCCGGGGGTGCCTTAGCGCCGCCTCGGCGGAGCCAGCCAGGCCTGGCCCTGCTCGGGGGAGGGCCCGCCTCAGCCGTAGGCCCCGCGGCCCTAGCCAGCCCGGCCTCTCTCCGCCGCCCACGGCTGCGGCAGTCCTCGATGCGGCGGAGGCGAGAAGGGAGGCACGGAAGCGCCGGCCCATCGCTCCCAGGCACTAGCTGCTGCCGCCGCCCGGCCGCGCCCCACCGGCACGGAGCCCGCCGGTTGAACTCAGGGTGCCGCCGCCGAGGCCCTCTGGCTCTGCTGCGCTCCAGGCGGGGCTCCCAAAGCCGTTCTCTGCCCCCTTCTCCCCGCTGTCTCTCACCAGGCCCCCACTGCCCTGCAGCAGGTACCCCAGCCTGCAGCCTGATGTGCTGCAGCCCTGCGTTCATCCCTGTGCTGCCCGGGGAGCTTTATCTTTCTGTGCAGCCCCGCAGCAGCCCCGGCACCTTGGGCTCCTCACACATGCCCCTTGCCAGTGCCCGTGGCTGCACACCCGTGGCCCTACCTTGCAGGGCTGCCTGGGGCCCTGGCTCCACTTGCAGAGGCAGTGTCCCCATCACAGGCCATCCCCGACCCCTCTAGAAGAAGGGCAGGGGCACAGATGCCAAATCAGACCCAGTGCTGGGTCAGTGTCCCAGTCACCCCAGGGCTGTTTTCTTCCTAACGCTGACAGGGACTGGGAACCAGGTGGCAGGGAGCCTTGGGCAGCCCCAGCAGGAACAAAGATAGAATTCTGGAAATTGAGAAGATTCTCTTTTTCCATGACCAAATGACCCAGCAGAGGATGCTGTCAAAATCCACATGCTGCAGCTCCCACCTTCCTTTCAGCTGGATGCAAGGACTCCAGCAGTTACTCCATGTACTCTGATGTAGCAGGGCCCCCTCCATCCCAGCCCTGTAGATCTGTAAGTGTGTTAACACTGCCTCTTGTCTCAAATCTCATCTCCCAGACGGAGGGGAGCAGGCAAAACAAGACCTCTGCATATTCCACATGGTGAGGTAAACACACACACACTTAACTTCCCCAAGAAGTCTCTCCCTGCCTTCCTCTCCCCCAAGCTTGTGTTGGTTTCTCTTGCTCCATCTGGTGTTTCTTTGTCTCATTTCCCTAACCCCTCAAGTTTACTCTTGTTCTTTTTGCAGGTGCTTCTGCTGGTGGTTTTGGAGTCCTCATGGACACCCTGCTCCAATGCTACCCTTTCTTTCTGCCTGCTTGCAGCATGTTCCCACACCTCCTCAGCTGGGGTCACCTTTCCTAGTCTGGCCTGCCTGGAGGAGTGCTGTAACCAGCCTTTTTCAAGGTCCAAAAAAACATGACAGAGCGTTACATCCCTGTCTTCCTTGTTAGCAGCCTGGCTTGTGCTGTGGCTTGCCAGTCCCTACCTCATGGCAGCCTGGCTGAGATGGAAACACAAGAGCTTCACAAACAATAGGTTCTGTCTTGTGCTTAAATTCTACCTGCCACTCTTATACCTGTGCTATTCCCATCAGCTCTTGGCCTCAAAAGACAATTCTGACTCCTCCTTTTTTAGGCTTCCCTCCATAGCCTTTCACAGCATCGATTCTCCTTCCCATTCTGGTGTTTTTCTTCTAGATGCCCTCTTACTCCTGCACTTACTACTCACTCTGCTTTGGCAGCTGAAAATTACTCTACAAACAGAGGTGCCTGGGCATCCAGAGTCCAAGTCTGGGCTGCTCAGCCCTTTGGAACTCTTATCTACAGAAGGTGCTTAGGGAGGCCGGAAGACTAAAGTTCCTTACAGTCCCTGCAGCGCTGCTCTGACTTTAGGCAAGTCACCTCTTTGCATGTCCTCAGGCTGTGGGTGCAAGATAGACACCATTTATGTTTAGGGAGCAGGCTAAAGAGTTCCTAGTTAGGATTGCTAGGTTGCTGCACACCACGAGGTGCCACATGCTAGAGGCTGAGGCTGTCCTGTGGTTACCTTTCCCTGGGCAGGATCCAAATCTAAAAGCCAGAGGATCCAAATGAAACTTTCACAGCTCACCAAAAGAGAAGGAGTAACAAAATCTGCACCCATCCTCTGCACCACTTGCTTGGTTCTGGCTGACAGGTGTCGGTTCTGATGAATACTGACCCAACCATGGGTGTAAGGATGACCAAAGTGCTGGTCTCCAGCAGCAATAGTCTGTCTGCTCCTTCCCTTTCTGCCCTAATAGAAAACTTGGGGTGCTCAGAGAGCTCACCTAGAGACCAGGAGACCTGGGATTTCCCTCAGCTTTCCCACCAGCGTGCTGTGTGATTCCCCAAGCCCCACTCTCCCATTTCCCAGCCCTCCCCAGGCTGCTGTGGCTGTGGCCTCATGTTCCTCTCCCCTCATGCTTCCCTAGCAGCCTCTCACAACTGCTGCTGTCAGGAGATGTCCCTGACTTCCAGGCATCCTCCCCGGTGCCCTGCTGCTGCACACTCACTCTCATCAGTTCCTCCAACCTGTCCTGCCTCACCTCTGTTTTCCAGCAGCTTGGCAAGGGGTGGGGGAGCATGGGGTGTGTGTGATCCTTGGGGGTTTTGTGGCTTCCCAAGTTTTGCATAAAGGGCTCAATTAAGCAGCATTTCCCACAAAGCTGATCCTGAAGATGTCAGGCTGCTTCAGAGCGACCAACACTCCCATCCCACGTTCAGGGTGGTTAATACTAAACACAAAACCAGCCCCTGTTCATTTCTAGAGGGAGGTCCCAGCCCTTGTGAAGGGCGTTGAGGCCCATCAGGATGCAAACACACCTTGCTGGATAACACTGCAAACATTTCAAAGTCCCTTTCTCTCTCCCAGCCTCGTTCCTTAGGTGGTTTTCAGCTCCAGATGCTGGAGAGCAAGAGGGGAGCAGGGCCACAGCCCAGCTGCCTTTTGCTGCAGCTGCTTCATCAACAACTTCATTGAGGAAATTTTTCATTGCTTTAAAAGAAAACCAACCCACCCCAAACCTCTAACAAGCAGCTGATGAGAGAGAGAGCTGCTGTGGTCCCCATGCAGGAGCCAGATGCTCTGAGCTCAGGGGCTCCTCTCAGCTGCACAAGAGCATCACTCCATCAGGACCCTGCCCTTCTCCCGGGCATCCCGCAGCACAGGTCCCGCTGACCGGTACCGTTCGCTATTACGCTTCGGGAGCCCCACGGGGCTCGGGGAGGAGCGCGGTGGTCCCGGGGGCTCTGCTCCCCTCACAGGTCCCGGCCCCGCCCGCTGGCCGGGCCCCGCGCTCGGCAGAGGGCAGCAGCGGAGCGGAGCGGCAGCCGGTCCCGCTGGAACCCGGAGCTGGGCGGCCCCGCACCGCCCCCAGCTCCGCCCGCCCTTCACCCGGCTCCTTCGGAAGCCTGGCAGCGGCTGGAGACGGGAGGGAAGCGGCAGCATCCACACCGCATCCCGGGCATCTTTTGCCCCGGTCAGACACCGCCTGTTGTTCTGCGGGAACGAACCGGGACCGGGCACCCAGTGCTGGGACCCCCTGACCCAGCCATGTGCTCACCCCTGAGCCAAAACACCCAGCTCACCCCTTCAGAGCCCCCTTTCCAGCCAGCGAGCTGGGTGAGCTGCCCCACGCTGCAGAGCCCCTTCCGAATCAGGCAGCAGAGCTCTTGCTACCTGTGAGCCCCGCACTAGGATGTAAGGTTCTCCTTCAAGGTGGGAAGAACAGGACACAGATCTTCTCTCTGATCTGGGCCTCATGCTGCTCACCACTTTCCACTTAAAAAACCCACTCTGGAGCGTTTCTGCAGCCCCCCACCTGCTCCTCCCCCCCCCCTTTCCATGCCTTTCAAGCTCTCCCACCTATGTGTGATGCTGCAGCATTTCCCTCACACCATCTTGAGAAGGGGCAGCATCAATGAGACACTGTTCTGAGCTCTCATCACCACTGATGAGCACCCAGGACCACTGGAATCACTGAAGTAGTCAAGGAGATGGGAGCCCTGGGAGCATCCCTCATGCATGCAGCAGAGCCAGGTCTGCCCCACAGAACCAGGCAGACCCACTACCAGTGAGGACCATGTGGTGATGGTCCAATTCCTGGTGTCTACAGGTGTTGAAGGAGCAAAGCAAAGCAAAACAGCAGCTACCCAGGTGCTTGGGAGGACACTTGAGCTTTAAAGTGGGTTTGCAATGAGGGGCCAGAGCACACTGGCCATCCAGCCTGGAGACCCACTGACCATGATCTGTGGGCTTCAGGGTAATGGGGTCACCACGACCTTTTCAGTTGCTGGGTGGGTTGTTTTATTTTTGAAACAAAGCTCATTCCCTCTCCAGCTGTAAACACTGGGTCTGCAACTCCCACCCTCAGTTCTCCCAGGGGTTCACCACTGCTCCTTGCCCTTCTCCTGCTTTTACCATCTGAGACCTCTTTGGCACGTGTGTCCTTCACTCCCACCCCTTGCCAGCACCCTGGGAGCAGCCTGAGTCCTTGAAGGTGCCAGAGCAAGTTCCCACTGTCAAGGGACAAGTTACTCCAGCATTCATCCCTTCGCTTTGGGAGGCTGGAGCAGCGTGATGTGTAACCTTGGTGTGTCAAACACCCTCCTGTTTAATCTGGAACTGCACTCAAAGCACACAAAAAGGCAAAAGCATCCCTTCAAAAGCATCCCTTCCTCCCCAAACTCTCTGCTGTCACTCCCCCAAATGCAGCACGGGTTCCTTTGGGAGGGAGCTGCGTGGCATTAGAAAATACCAGGGGCTTTGCATCATGTCTGTGATGCTGAGGAGCTGTTCAGGCATCAGTGATGCACTCTGGGTTCACACCAGCAGAACTGTCACTCCTGAGAGCACACCCAGGCCCCGAGAGGGCTTTCTGATCCAAGGAGGACAGAGGCAGAGCCACTACAAAGATGCAGAAGCCAGGCCAACAGAAAGCAGAGCACATCCTCCAGCAGCAGAAGACACAGGGTCAGCAGCACCTACCAGGAGCCAAGGACCAAGAGCATCAGTTCAGCCCATGCCAAGCAGCTAGGCTTGTCTCACAGCACCCCATCCTGAGCACCCCCTTCACCCAAGGCACCCTGTGACCTCCTTACTCCAGTCTCCCCAGCACCACCTCCAGCATGCACCCAGAGCAAGGTGCTGGGGCACCCAGGGGTGCAGAGCACCCACCACCAGCCTCGCCTCCCACGGGAGGGCACTAGCAAGCCACGGGCTGAGATGCTGCCAGCCAGCTCCACTCCCCTGATACCTCCTCCCTCCTCTGACCCAGAGGTGTTTCAGCTCAGGATCAGGCCCTGCCACTCTTTAACCCCTTCCTGGCCAGTGTGTGCCCAGCACAGCTCTTACACAAAGGGAAAGGAAAGCAATACCACCACTTGATGAATACAAACACCTTTATAGCAGCAAATCCTGCCAGTAGCCCTAACCTTGTGTAAACTGGGACTTCCCCACCATCACCTCCTCCTCCTCCTTCCCCATGCTGCAGATCCCAGTCTGTAAATGCTGCCCAGGAGCCCACAAGAGGTAATTAATAAGTACCTGCAGGGTGCATAAGGTGTCTTCCCAAAGCCAGAGCACACCAGGTTGTTACTGCAGAGCAGGTGTCAAATCTTTCAGCCTCCCCCCAAATTATTTTCACAAGCTCTTCAATTGCCTGTCAACAGGAAGGTGCTATGAAGAGCCTGGAGCTCTCTGAAAAGAGGGTGGGGGGTGGGGGACAGCACCCAGATCAAACACACAGCCTGTGACAGCAATTGCTGGATTAGGGGTTTTTTTTTAAACCTCAACATTTCGTGTCTGGTTTGTCATGGCTGTTGGAGGTGGGCTCAGCACACAGTAAATCAGGATAACAAACCCCCTTTTACCATGATCCTTTCATCCCTTAGGATCCCAAAGCACATCATTTAATTGCACTCAACCTGCGCCTCGATTTCATAAATAAAGGAATGATGAATTAGCCCAGCTGCTGCAGCGTTCACCAGAGTTACTAAGACACAATCTCCTTGTGCAATCAATCCAGCCTCGTGCTTGGGTGTTTTGTCATAAATTGAGGTCAGGAAGAAATGTTCTCCCTACCTGGAATGCAGTGCTGCTCAACTAGCTGAGTACAGGAAGACACTTCAGGCTAGAGTCATCTGTCTTCCCCCTTGGAAATCTCAGAAATCCTTGCAAATATCCATCTGATGGAGCTCCTGTGCAGTTGGTGAGCACTGATCCTGCCTGGGATGGAGGAATGGGATGTAGGGTCACCAGGAGAGATTAGCTGCCTCACATTAGACAGGAGGAAAGCCTGGATGATCCCTCTGACCTTAACATTGGTATCTCATTGCTCCTTTTGAACAGTGACAGGGGGATGGAGAAGGAGAGGTGGCTCACCATGCCTGTGACACATAGGGCTTGGGGTAGCAGCCCCTCCTTTGCCCCTTCCAGCTCCTGCTGATCATCCCACCATGAGGCTCAGTCTCTGTGCAGAGGGACTAAAATGCTGCTTCTGCAAACTCCTCAGTGCTCATGCTCAAAGGGTCAGTGGATTCCTGGGGCTTCCTGACCACGTTAAAGCTTCAGGTGTCTTGTTTACTTCCCTAGGAGACACCAGTCAGAGCTAAGCCCTTCTCTGGAGCTTGGTGCTGGTCAAGGAACAGGCAATTTCAGGCATCTCTGCCATGTGCTCCCTCATCACGCCTCAGCTGCAAAATCCCTTTCCTGATTCCTGCAAGGAGCGTGAACTGTTCCTTGCACTTTGGCTGGTAAAAAGGATGATAATTACCCCTAATCAGTCTGCAGCAAAAACACAGGCCACAGCAGAAGGGGGGCAGCCACCGTGAGGAATGGAACCCAATTATTCCAAGTCACTGATAAAATGGGATCAAAGAGAGTGGAAACGTTTTACCAGCTGTAAAAAGCCTGCTGGGACCAAGGTTTTTCCTTGGAGAAAAGCCCTTTCTGCCCACAGGTCACCCCTGGCTGGGACCTGTGTGCATCCACGGGGCTGCTTCTCATTTTTCTTTTCGGTATGTGCAGGGAATTTTGGATGAGGTTTGGTTTTGCCTCTGAAGTCAAGCAGGAAGACAGTTTCCCTGGGAAAAGAGCATGGTAATGTGCATGCAGTGCAGAACAAGTGCTTTGCCTGCTGTCCCGTGGGGGGGCTGAGCTGCTGGGACTCTGCTGTGTCCTCTCAGGAGCACCTGGATGTGCTGGGGGACAGAGCAGCCGGGTTTGGGTGGTGATGGGGGTGAGGGATGGCATTGCAGAGTCACATTGAGTGGGTACACTGCCAAAGTCACATTTGTGGGGCAGGTAGTGCTATGCTGCTGGCTGCTGTAGGTCTTCCTCACCCTCCCTGCAAGCCCACCCTGCCCGGGACCCCAGCCCATTGTCACTCCATTGAAATGGGGAAGAGAGCACCAGGCAGGGGGTGAGGGATGCATGGAGAGGAGCACCTTCAGGAGCAGGTGAGGGGACACTGGCTGTCCCAATGCCACACATGGGGCAGCCTCTGCAGCAGCATGGGGACTGCCAGCGCCCTGAGAGGGAAGCACCCACTTTCTGCCAGCTCCTGGGGTTCTCAGCTGCTCCTTGGAGCTCCTGACAAAGAATGACCTCACAAAGCTGCCACAGCCATGGCTTCTGAGCTCTGGCTTTGACCCTCAGCCAGGTGCAGGGCTCCAGCTTTGGCAGGGGAATCTCAGTGATGAGTGGTGAAATCTTCCAAGGGACACAGCAGCCAGAGCACCCATTGCACTGGAACCCTATGCTCGGTCCAGGTTGACTGCAGCATCCTGCTGGTTTCCTCTTCTGAACCCAGCAGTGCTGCAGCAGGTACAGCAGGACCGACACAGGAACCAGCCCAGCTTTGGGCTTCACAGAGAGCTTCAAATCATCACTTGAGTAAGATGCCAGTAACTGAATGGGGAGCCGGCCTCGTGTTCACCATCCAAGTGCCTCACCCTCGTGCCAGTTCCCAGGACAGCACTGAAGTCAGCAGTTGCCATGGAGGGGTGATAGGTGAGGTTTTGCTCTCTGGCCTAACCCCGTGTCTGGTGGAGCAGAGGATGCTGTGGGTGACTGCAGAGGGCAGGATCGTGGCTTGGTATCTGTCCCCAGTCTGGGAGCTAGCAGCAGATGCATGCCAGGGGATGCAGCTACACATGGGTGGGATGCAGCCACCTGACCCCAGGGCCTGAATAGCTGCTGTCCCTTTTTTATTTCTTCCTCTTTAATTCATAGAATCACAGAATCATCGAATGTGTGAGGTTGGAAGGGACCTTTAAAGGTCCCAATTCCTGCAGTGAGCAGGGACATCTTCACTAGATCAGGTTCTCAGAGCCCCATCAAGCCTGACCTTGAATGTCTCCAGGGATGGGGTCTCCACCACCTCTCTGTCCACCCGTGTCATAGGGATATCTCCCAGGCAGGCAGCCTGGACATGGCAGAGTTGGCCAGCCCGTGCCCAGCAGCCTGAGAGGCAGCCACTGGCTTGGGCCACCACCCTGACCAGTGGCTGTGGGGACCCTTCCTCCATGGGGCAGCCCCCTGGCTCGTTCCTATTGCTGCAGCAGGGAGATTTGCACGGCTGATAACTGTGGGGAGAGCTGGGAGGTGGAGAGGGAAGGGAGGAAACAGCCTGTATGTGAAACAGAGACCGCAGAGACAGATTGCTTATAAATCACTCCGGGGCCTGCCAAGCCCTCGCCAGGCGTCTGGTAGATTGTGTTATGCTATCTGGAGAAAGTTTAATATAAAAAGCCAATAATCCCCAAGATCAGAGGGGTGATAAGGGCCACAGGTCCCACAGGAGCTGGCTGGGATGTGGCAGGGAGCCCGGGCTGTGGCGGGTGGGGGGTGGTGGGTAGATGCCACACAGGCAGCTCAGTCCCCAGGCCCTCAGCCATGAGATCGGCCTCGGTCACCCAGAGCAAACTGGACAGGCAGTGCTCCTCCCCACAGGCAGCCATGGGGTGTGGAGGTGTCAGAGCGGCTGCAAGAAGGAAGGGGCAAGCGAGGGACTCAGCAGCAGGGGAACCTGGTGCCCAGACCCATGCCAGCCCCTGTTCTGGCCCTCAGGGGTGCTGCTGGGGTGCTGCAGGCCCCTGCGGTCCCCGTGGGGCCTGACCCACGCCACAGGCAGCGAGTCTGCATGTCACAGCAGTGCGTGGAGAGGGGAGAGCTGCCTCTGCTCAGGGCTGTCATGGGATGTGGGAATGATCCACAAGACACAACCCAAGGGACCCTGGCTGAGACATGCTCTGTGAAAATGGCCCCTTGTCCCAAGTGCCTCTCCTTGTGCCTCTCCTTGTGCCTGAAGGGGTGCTACCCCCTCCCACACCCAGTCCTGGCTGGCTGCAACAGCGAACTGGTGGGTGACAGGTTGGCCATGAGCCAGCAGTGTGCCCTGGGGGCCGAGTAGGTCAATGGGGTCCTGGGGGCATCAAAAGGAGTGTGGCCAGCAGGTCAAAGGAGGGGATCCTCCCCCTCTGCTCTGCTCTGGTCAGGCCCCACCTGGAGTGTTGTGTCCAGTGCTGGGCTCCCTGGGATAAAAGAGACAGGGATCTCCTGGAGAGAGTCCAGGGATGGGGCCTCCACCACCCCTCTGGGCAACCGGTGCCAGTGATCTACCACCCTCACACTGAAGAACCTTTTCCTAATACCCAACCTAAATCTCCCCTTTTCCAGTTTAACACCATCTAGTTTTAAGCCCTCATTTCCAGAGCCTGAGGTGGGAATCCCCCCCTTTTACCAGGGGGTGTTTAAGGCAGGTTCCTCCAAGCACTATTTCACTGCCATGGCCAGGTTGGATTCACCCCTGCAGACATATGCAGGCACACTGCTTGGGCAAGGTTATAATTCTCCCTTCTTCAGATGCAGATACGTTGCCAGGCTGGAGACAGGCCCATTAAAGAGTCATTTACTAGGCACAAGTGAGTTTGTGTTCCCCTGGATCGGGATTTGCCAAGATCATACCATAAATTAGTGTGTTTCCTGGAAGAAAGTAAGGAGAGAGGAGGGGAAAAAAAAAAAGATAAAATGGAAATTCTGTAGCCAACATAAAAGCCAATAAAGGACTGTTTCATTTCCCACTTGGAAGGCAGCAACCACGAGTCCTTGCAGAGAGAGGGGAAGGTAGCACAGGGCAGCGTGAGCAGCATTCCCGTGCTTCCACCACGACCAAGGGACAACTTGAGATGCACATTCCTGTGGCTCCCCACTGCCAGGGAGCCCGGCTGGGGTCAAAGCTGCCTGTGGTCTGAACGGTGCAAACCCTGGAGACCTGTGTAAGAGGATCCCAAGCTCTGGTGCTTCCATTGGGATGAGCTGGCCAAGCCCAGAATCTTCTCAGCGGCCACATGTGGGGGCTCCCAGTGCCAGACCTTGCACCCACTGCAGGGTGCAGGAGAAAACCCCCAGCCCCTGATTTCAAACACCTCCAAGAACAGCATTTGCAGGCTGCTCATTTCTTCTGTGCTTAATGTAATTATCTCCATAACAGACACCTAATTCCTGTAATGGAGTGGGGGCTATTACCTGCTCTGTGCTGGGGGCCCGGTGTGGTAACGCTCTCAATGCATAGCTCAAGGCCAAACCCCCCCTGCATCCCACTGTCCCGTCCTTCCCCTGCATGGCAGCCAGGCAATGCGCCTGGCAGGGAACACCAGACATGCTCCAGCCTTGCTCCACTGCCTCCACTGAAGGTCAAGCTCACCAGAGAGGCAGACCTTAGCTTTGCAAGGGGACAGCAGTGACCTAGTCCTGCACACCGCAGTTACAACTGCACTTCACTGCCCTTTGTGCAAAGCCCACGCTGAGCTGGCTCCATTCCTCCTGATGTGAAAAGGGGACCAGGATGCTCCCCTTGGCAAGGGGGAGAACGTCTTCCCCTGTTTTCCAACCCTTATTCTACAGGGACATAAAGCCTGCCTGCACTATTAATAATCCTTGGCACGAAGCTGTCACAGTTTTCACTAATATGGAGATGTGGACGTGAAAAAGCTACTGCACAATATGCAGGAGGTGTCACAATAACTCAGCTGCTATATTGTTCTCTTTAAAAATAAATACCACAACAGCCCAGCCCGCATTGCCGGAGCCATGACGTGTGGGGGGTTATTTTTAATCTGAAAATGTACTGATTTTTAAAGATAGACACAGAGCAGCATCTGAAATTGATGAAAGCTCCCTGCAAGCTCACATAACATCAGCCGTATTCCTGCCTCTTATTCTCAGGCTGGCTTCCAAGGACCTCGGCTCAGGCACATGTGTGTGTGTGTGTGTGTGGCTTGCGGGAGGCCCCATGGCAACAAAGTCCTTCCAGCAATGAAGTCGGTGGCCAAATCCCCCCCATTCTCTGCCTCTCTGCTCTCTGTGGGGCTGCAATCGATCCCCTGGGGGATACAAACTGCAGGGTCTGCTCCTCAGACAGCAGGTTTAGGACTAGAGTTTGGCACCCTGAGCAGAATCTTCCATTGTTTGGCGATGGGAGACTTGTCTGGGGCCAGTTGCAGGTGAATTCCCTCGCCTTTGCCTTCCCCTCCTGCTCAGCAAAGGCAGGGCTGAGACAGAGCAAAACAAACACCACCCCTTGGTGTAAACAAGCCCTGTTCTCCTGCTTGGGGAAGGATGCGAAGTTGCGCCAGGTCTGACGGCATTCCCAGCGTGGTTCAGATCCCCGGGTGTCACATCGAGTTCAAGAACCTGGAAGAAACAGGAGCGGTGGCTTCATGAAGGGCCAATCTTTCCCTACCCTCCACCACCATCGAGTAACGATGGGATGCCTGGAGCCACGAGAGGTGTCTCGACTGGGTAGGCCAGTGCTCCTAAGCCTCATCACACACTGCTCGGGGCTCCCGGGACTGGGCAGGGGGCTCTACCCTCAGACCTCCTCAGGTCCCCCGGTACCGCCAAGACCCGGCAGAGCCGGCTGCAGCCCCCGGGGCGGCTCTGCTGCGGCTGGCGTGGAGCCTGGGCTCCTGCCTCTGCACCGGCCTCGGGCAAAGGGGAGGTTGCAGAAGGCTGGGCAGTCCCGGCAGGGCTGCAACGAGCCGGGCTCGGGAAGGGGGAAGGCGCGGGGAAGAGACTGGGGAACAGGGGAAAGGCCAGGACCGGACCGGCTCCGTGCCCGGCTGCGGGGAGGAAGCGGGGGGGGGGGGCGGGCACGACACCCGGGCCGGGGCCCTGCTCGGCTCCCGCCGCCTCGCCGAGACCCTCACCGCCCTCACGGGCAGGGCCGACCGCGACCCGCAGCCGGGCCGGTGCCCGCGGCCGGCGGAGCAGCGCGGCGGGGGCGGGGACCGGCGGGGGCGGGGGCGGCCGTGGGCCCGCCCGGCCCGGGGAGGCGGTGGCGGCGGCGGCAGGTGGTGCCGAGCAGCCGCAGGACGGAGCCGGAGCCGCAGCCGCCATTAGACAATAGGCGCCGGCGGCGGGGCGGCGGGAGCGGCGCGGGGCGAACGGCGCGGCCGAGGCGGGGCGGCCGCGGGGCCGGGGCGGCCGGGCCCGGCGCGGACAAAGGCGGCGGGAGCGGCGGCGCGGGGAGCCGCGGCGGGAGCGGGCGGCGGCACCACCGGGCCGCTCCGTGCGGGGGGCCGAGCCGCAGCCTGACATGATGTTTCCACAAAGCCGGCACTCGGTACGGCGCGGCCGGGCGCGGGAGCCCGCCGGGGCGACGGCGGAGCCGCGGGGCGGGGCCGGCCACCGGGGAGCGGCGGGGACCGCGGGCCGGCCCGGTGAGGAGGCGGCTGCAGGGTTGGGGGGGCGCCGCCTGGCCTCCCTGTGACGGCCCCGGCGGGGCCGAGGTGACCGAGCGCCTCCCGCAGCCGGCAGCGAGAGGGCGCGGGTCTCTCCGGTCCCGCAGCTCCGGCCGGGCGCCGCGCCGGCGGAGCCTCCCCGGTCGATGCCGAGGGGGCGGTGAGGCTGCGGGCAGCGCCTGGGGAAGGGCCGGAGCGCCGGCGGCCCCATCAGTGACCTTGGGCGCGTCCCGGGCCCTCGAAGCGTCCCGCCGGCCCGGCCCGGCCTGCGAGCGCTCCGCCGCCGGGGCCAGGCGAGGCGTTGGGGCCCCGCCCGGGGTGGCGGGTCCGGGGCGGGCTCGGGGTTGCCTCTCCGCGGGTGGGACGGGCGGGCTTTGCCTGCCCCCGGCGCCCAGCGCTGTCTCCTGTTGTTCAAGGGCTCCTCTCACCTGCCGCAGCAGCTGAAGTTCACGACCTCCGACTCCTGCGACCGCATCAAGGATGAGTTCCAGCTCCTGCAGGCCCAGTACCACAGGTACGTGCCCCTGTGTGCTGGGGGGCTCAGCCCCACAGCCCGCACTGGGCTGGCGGCAGCGGTACACCACCCAGGGATCACTCCGATTCTGCTGCTCCCTCGCTTCTCTGCACAGACCCACGCCAAGGAGGGCACCCAGTCGTGTAGCTTGGCTCTCCTGTGCCAGAGGAGGCCCTAAGGAAGGGGGTTAGGCTTGTCTACTTGCAAGCCCAGCGAGGAGAATGAGCATCTCCCCCCTCTCCAGCCGAGGTCTTTCCTCTGAGTGCTGCTCGGCCAGGACCAGGCAGAGGTTTGCCAAAGGCCTCCTGTGTCTTGCTGGGAGTTTTCCTCAGTTCTTCTTGCTGGCTGCCAGTCATGGACAGCGAATGCTGCAGGGAATGCTTAAATCCAAAAGCTTCTGCTTTTCCCTGTGTGTGTGTGTGTGGAAATACTTCTGCTGACCCAAAAGCTGGCTGGTGACCGTCGCTCTTGGTGAAGCTCTTGGGTTAAATCCACTGGGTGATGGCTTCTCCCATAGCCTGGCACAGTGCTGGTGTGTGCCATGAGGCTGCCACTTCCCCATCTGCCTTCCCCCAGCCTGGGCTCTTCCAGGCAGCTGGGTCACAGGTTTGTGGTGGTGTCATTCCAGCAGGAGCAGGCAGAAGAACTGCTGGGAAAAGGCTTTTCCTGGTGTCTCTGGGCTTTTCCTATGTCTCTGGGCAGCGCCAGCGAGGGAGTAGGGGAACCCAAGAAGCAGGCCACAGGAAGGGGGGCTATCCCCCACCCTGCTCCACCCCCTCTGACTTAACCTGCTCCAGAAAAAGCAGGTTTTGTGGAGGTGAAGCTGTTTCTTGTTTGAAACATAAAACCAGAGCACATGTCGGCTGCAGTTGCTCGGCTGGTGAGTTGGAGTCTCGTAAAACACCGGGAGCAGCGGCACTTTCTCTGAAGGATGTGAAGAACCTGGGGGAGCTGGGGAGGCAAAAAAAAATCCCTTCTTCTGGAATGATGTGCTGCACTTGAGCCTTCCCCCCCCCACCAGCCAGAAATGGATCTGGCTTTGGTTTTGAAGCTGTATTGCAGCATCGCTTGAGGGCTGCAGAGAATCCTGTGCTAGAAGCTGTCCCCAGCGATCGGTTGAGGAAAGGAAACCCTTCCCTGAGCAGCCACCTCTCTTTCTGCCCAGCTTTCTGCTTCCCACCAAAAGGATTTGCCCTGGGGAGGTCGTGGACAGCCTTGCACTGCTTCTGTGTTGGCCAATTCCAGTTGGGAAGTGGGTTTTGCTACAATTACTGCCAGCACAGCTCTCAACATCCCTTGGGGTCTGAGAAGCCAGCCTAGCCAGGATGAGGCCGGTGTAGGAAGCAGCTGCGCTGTGGCAATCAACTCTCTCCCCTCTTGTTTGTGGGTTTTTCTTACTGTTCTCTGGCTTTTTCAGCTTGAAGTTGGAATGTGACAAGCTGGCCAGTGAGAAATCAGAGATGCAGCGTCACTACGTCATGGTAAGGGACCGGCCCCGGCTGCCGCGAGCGTGGGGGTGGCACGGGTGGGGATGCAGCAGTGAGCAGGTGCCCATGGCCTGGCTTTGCCTGGCAGGGAGCCCACGTTCAGGGGAGCAGCAGGTCTCTAGGCAAGGCTGGCATGGGCTGCTCTGCAAGCAGCAGGCTGTGGAAATGAGGGGGAAGTAGCAGGGAATTGTTAGACGTGGCAAACTGATGGGCCCAGAGGATGAGTGATGGGTTGGGATGGGGTCTTTGGACTTGCTACTGGCTGCTTGGCTCTACTCCCTGTGCCAAGTGGGAGTTGCAAGGTGCTGTGGTGGGGTGTGGGAACTCCAGAGGGGTTGTTGAGGCCAGTGAAACTACACAGCAGCGCCCTGAGAAGTTGGGAAGCTGGAAAACCCCACAAGGCAGGTGGGAGATAGAAGCAGGAATCAGTTGTGATGTGAGAATCCTCTGCACCTTCACTGGAGCCTCGTGGAGCTGTGGTGCTGAGTGCTAGCACGTGGGGAAGGGTGAGGATGGGGCAGGGGGTGTGTGTGTGTCCCAGCACAGAGCGTGCAAATCCCAGGGCAGTGCCTGGTGAAGATGTGGGACGTGGTGCCCTGTGTGGGCAGCAGGCTGAGATGTAGCTCTCTAAAGAGGAATCCCTGAGAAGCAGCCGTGCTTCTGGGTGGTGGTTTGCCTGCCAGCTACCACCTCCATCCTCCTGTGTGTGGAAGAGCCCCTGTAGCAGAGGGGAAGGATGCCAGGCAAGGCCACGGTGTGTGCCTTCCCCAGCAAGGAGTTAACAGGAGGCTGTGATGCTCTCCATAAAGATGAGCTGGTGCCTGTTTGCCAGCTGCTGCACCTGCCCTGGGAGGAAGAGATAAGGAGTAGAAACGAATACAGCAGCTCTCTGGAGCAGGGTTAGGACTTTTAAGACCAGAAATAAGGGAGCTGGCCTCTCTAACTTCTGGTACTACCCATGTGTCCAGGCTCTGAGGCTGTGGGGAGCAAGGTGTGCTTGGGGCTGGGGACAAGGAGAAGAGGTCACAGCTTTCCTCATCTATTAATGGAGAAGCCTGCCCCCTTCTCACTGATAAATGATTGCTTCTTGAGCCTTGCAGCCCTCAGAGACACTCACCTCAAGGTGTGGCTGAGATACTCTTTTCCCCCCATATAGCTGACAGTCACAGAGTCACAGACTTGTAGGGGGGGTGGAAAGGACCTCCAGAGCCCCTGGGGTCCAACCCCCTGCCAAAGCAGGGTCCCTGGGACAGGTCACACAGGTCGGTGTCCAGACAGGGCTGGAATCTCTCCAGAGAAGGAGACTCCACACCCCCTGGGCAGCCACCAGAACTGGTTCAGGTGACCATCAGCAGGGCAGCAGCAGAGGGAAGGGCTCATTGTGCAGCTCTGGAGGCTTTGCAGCTGCAGCAGCTCCTGCCTCATCTGCGTGGCTGAGCTGGAGCCGTAAGGGAGCTGCTCTTCCTCCCCACCACAGCCAGTCACGGGGAGCAAAGAGGAGGGTTCCTGTGACTCTGCAAAGCTGCTACAGCTGCTCTGATTCCTTTTTTTTTTTTTTTTCCTCCTTTGAGTTGGGCTCCTGCTTCCTGCTCAGGCTTGAGAATGCCAAGAAGCCTTGAGAAGCCAGGAGCAGTGTTAGAGCAGACTCAGACCACAGCAGCACCGAGCCGGGTGCTTCTCCCACTCATGCTGACCATAACCAAAACAATCATCCCCTCCAATTCAGGGAGCATGGATGTGGATTTTTCCTTTCCTTTGGAGGAATCAGACATGCAGCCTGCAAGCTGAGGGAGGAGATTTCCAAGCTCTCCATCATCAGCCTTAAACCAGCTTCTTCCAGGGGTCAAGAACCAGTTTCTCCTGCCAACAGATTGCTCTGTAGCCGCCTGTTGCTGCTGTGTGGGGAGTTTTCTGGGTGGGATTGTTTTTTCTCTGTTGATTTGGGGTGGGTTTTCTTTTTTTTTTGCCACACAGCTTCTTCCCAAACAGCTGGAGCAGTGTGCAGCTGGATGTGTTACGTGCTAGATGAAGCCCAGTTGTGATCTCTTCTGCTTGCTGCTGAAGCAGCCACGAGGGCTGTAGGAGATCAGCCAGGCAAAGCTTGTTGAGTCAGGCTGTCTCTTTTCCTTTTGGCTGTGGATGTGGGAGTCTGTGGGGCCCTGAGCCTTTCCCAGCTTTGGAGCAGCACTGCTTGCTCTCACAGTGATGCAGGCTGCTGGAAAGGTGTCTTGAGGGGTGTTGCATGGGGTTTGGTTGGTGAGGTGTGAGGGTGGACAGGGGGCACATGGGCTCTGCCTTGAGAAGGTCTCTATCTGAGGTTGCCTCCTGCTGTCTGTGTTTCTTAGGGCTGGCCTCTTCTCTCCTCCCAGCCTTTGCTGTCTCTTGCTAGGAGAGCAGCTCCCAGTGCTGCTGTACAGAGGCTCATCTTACAGTTCCTTAATTTCCTTTGTTTTTATCCCCTCCCCTGCTCTGCAGTATTACGAGATGTCCTACGGGCTCAATATTGAAATGCACAAACAGGTAAGGGAAAAGTGTTTCCAAGGGCTCCAGCTCTGGGGAGGGTGGGTTGCCTGCTGTGCTTTACCCTCCCTGACTTCAGTGGTATTCCAGGAACTAGGAATGCCAAGAGGCTGTGAAATGTCAGAGCCACCTTCGAACCACAGGGAACCCCCAGCCTCTCAAGGTCACAGTGCTCCCACGCTGGGCCATGGGTGTGCTCTGGTTCTCCCCAGTGCCCAAATTGGTGTTTAAGCACTGGACAAGGCACTGCCACAGGGTCTGGAGCTGTGGTGTAGGGTCAGTCAGCAGAGGTGAGCTCAGGGTGGAGTGCAGGAGGTGCCCCAGGTCCCTCCCAACCCTCCTCCCAGGCCCCAGCTGGGTTCCTGGCCCTCCCACCTTCCCCAGCACCCAGGAGGGCTCTTGGATCTCCCCAGTATGAGGAAAGCTTTTGGCTCCCTGGGCTCTTCTCTTGGGTTGTGATGGGCTAACGTGGTGACAGACCTTCTAAGAAAGCTTCCTTGTGATGGAGCCTCTGCTGCAGCCTGGAGAAGTTTGTTCATTGCCCTTGCTGGTGGTGAAGTTGTTAATTATCCCCAGTGGTTAATTACCAGTGCTGTTAACAACATGAGCCTTCTCTGAGCCTATCTGGCTTCAGCTTCCAGTCACACAGTCGCTCTGTGTGTCGTGGCTTGAGGAGTTAGAAGCCTCTTAACACAGTTCTGCTCCCCACAAAGGCACTTGGGGCCTCTGATCCCATCTCCCATGTTGGTAAGCCCAGGAGACTGGCTTCCCTGGAGAAACATGCATCCTGGTAACAGATCCAAGCCACAAATCCTCACTTCTTGTCCCATGAACCATTTCCCAGCCTGGTCAGCTCCTCCATGGTGCTGGGGGTCCCTTGGCCAGTTTTGGTGCTGAATCCTTTGGCTCTGTTTGGAAAGAGCTGGGAGCTTTGCCCCTTTCCCAGGAGAAAAGCATTTAACACCCCAAAACTTTTCCCTTGCTTGTACGAGGTGAGTGGAGAAGCTCCATGGTCCCTGTGGTCCCCCCTGAATTGCCCCAGTCCCACAGCTTGGCTACACACAAACCCTTCCCTTTGGGGAGGAGGGGGTCTGAGGAGGCTGAGCACCCCCTTTTGGGGAGGAGGGGGTCTGAGGAGGCTGAGCACCCCCTTTTGGGGAGGAGGGGGTCTGAGGAGGCTGAGCACCCCCTTTTGGGGAGGAGGGGGTCTGAGGAGGCTGAGCACCCCCTTTTGGGGAGGGGGGTGTCTGAGGAGGCTGAGCACCCCCTTTTGGGGAGGAGGGGGTCTGAGGAGGCTGAGCACCCCCTTTTGGGGAGGGGGGTGTCTGAGGAGGCTGAGCACCCCCTTTTGGGGAGGAGGGGGTCTGAGGAGGCTGAGCACCCCCTTTTGGGGAGGAGGGGGTCTGAGGAGGCTGAGCACCCCCTTTTGGGGAGGAGGGGGTCTGAGGAGGCTGAGCACCCCCTTTTGGGGAGGAGGGGGTCTGAGGAGGCTGAGCAGCCAGTCTCCAGGGCAGAGTGGGGGGTCTCAGTGGGTGCAGTACTTGTTTGTGCCTGTGTCCACGTGGCAAATGGGGTGAGGTGACACACCACTGCCACCCCCCCATGGCACCAGGATGCTGCAAGCATCTTTGAGGGGACCTTGGCTTTGCATCCAGGGGTCTGGGGCCCTGCCTGGGGAGGGGGAAGATGGGGCAGCTGGTGCTGAGTCAGTCCCCCTCTGCCTGATGCTTTTCCTCTCTGTTCTTCCCACCTTCTAGGCTGAAATTGTCAAGAGGCTAAATGGGATTTGTGCACAGGTTCTGCCCTACCTTTCACAAGAGGTGAGTTGTGCCATGTCCCCCCCCCCCCAGCTCCTCCACCTTGGTGATGTGGGACAGTGAGGTGCCACAACCACCCCACCCCAGGATGTGCAGCTCCTCACCCTGGGGTCCAGGAAACCTCATCACTTGCTCTCAGCATGAGGATGAGCCCTTTAGGAGGGGTTTGGCCTGGATCCCTCTGTGCAGCCCCCTCCCCAGGTGCTGTGTGGTGGCTAACATGTCCATCTGTCCTGTCTGTCTGTCCCAGCCACGTGTGGCTGCACACAGAGATGGGCTCTATTCTCCCCCCTGTGATCACTGAGTCATCAGCCACTTCTGCACCAGTGGTGGGAGCTTTGGGTGGCTAATTGGGGGAGGGGGGGGCATTTAAAATAACAAACACCACCTCCATATGGCTCCTCCTTGAGATCTGGTTCCTCTGCCTCATTCATTAATGCAGCTGATGGGCTCCTCCCACCCCCCTGGAGAAATTAATTGGGAAGACTTGGGAGTGTCTGCCTGAGGCAGGAGGAGGGTGAAGCACCTCTGGGTCTGTGTCTGCCCCTACTCAGCCCTGCTGAGGCTGAACCCCACAGCTCTTCCTGTGGCTGGTTTGGGTCAGGGCTGGCTGTGGGGTTGGGGGACAGGCTGGGGTTTGGGGTTGGGCTTTTCTTCACCCACCTGTTCTCTCATCAGAAGGCTGAGTGGCTTGCTGATCAGCTCAGTGCTGCCTAATAACTAAGCCACCACTAAACCTTTTGCATCTTAATGCAGCCCCATCCCTCCCCACCCCTGTCCTGCTGCCAGGATGGAAAGGAAAATCCACTTGCTGGAGTGTAATGAACAGACCTGGTGCTGGAGACCTCGTGCTCTTGAAGGAGCCAGTCCAGTTGGCCTTTAGTTTTTGGGATACAGACACTTTCCCTGCCTGTGTTTGGAGCAGCTGTGCTGGGCTTTTCCACTGTGGCATCTTCCACCTGCTGCAGTTGAGACCTGGGATGTATCCCAAGGAGTGAGGAGCTTCCCAAAAGCTTTTGATTTTGGGGTTTGCTTGCTTTGATGGTGGGGGTGTCTCCTTTTGGGTCTGGTCTGTGGAGGAGAGGGGAGTGCAGGGTGAGGGGCACCTTGGAAGCTCTTCAAGCTGTGCCTGTGTGGAGCAGGAGGAGGATTGGGAGTAAAAGTGACTCTGCTTAACCCTGTGGTGAGGAACTGGAGTGAAACAACATGTGTGTGGCTCTCCCTGCTCCTCACTGCCCTGTGTGTGTAAGGTCCTTGTCACAAAGCATGTGCAGGTGTCTCTGGGTGTGGGGTTAACCAGCCTGTGGCTGAGATAATACACGTGGCAGACCCAGCAGGGCCAGATCCCTCTTCCCCTTCCCTGTGGTGCCATAAGTGACCCTGAATTCCTCTGTTCTCCCCACACCAGCATCAGCAGCAAGTCCTGGGAGCCATCGAACGAGCCAAGCAGGTCACAGCACCAGAACTGAACTCCATCATCCGTGTACGTGATGCAGGTTTCATTTGGGTCCAGAGGGATGGGAAGCTGTTCCTCTGGCCTTTGGGGCAGAGCTGGGCAGGGGAGTCATGACCTGGGGGTGGATGTTCCCTGCACATTGGGAGCAGGCTGCTCCACGTGCCATGTTTCAACCCTCCTGAGATGGGGCTGGTGCTGCCAGCATGGGGCTGTCCTGTCCAGACCCGTTACTCCTGGGTTTGCAGGGGAGCAGAGATCCCTGCTCTGTCCCAGCAGGGTGCAAAGAAAGGAGCTTTGGTTTTGAGCAGGAACCACAGCAGCTCCTTGGTAGGAAAACACCATCTGTTCTTGGTTGAGGTCAGGAGGGCTTTAACCACATCCTTGGAGCAAACCAGAGGCTGAGGCTGGATATCCTGTGGGCTGTGTGCTGGGGACAAACTGTTGAGTCTTCTCATGAAGCTGTCACAACCCAAAAACTCTAGAACCTCTTTTTTTTTTTTAATTTTTAAATACTTTTCTCTTCTCTTCATCTTCTTCCCCTGAGGCTGTGGTGTTCTCCAGGACAGCCTGGCTGCTGGCACAGCCTGTCTGGGCAGCCCAGACCCTCGAGTTGGGGTCCAAGTGCACTCAAAATGACAATATCCCTCTCCTGTCTTCCTGTCTGTCCATCATTCTCTACAGCAGCAGCTTCAAGCTCACCAGCTGTCGCAGCTCCAAGCCCTCGCTCTGCCTCTGACTCCGCTCCCCGTGGGCCTCCAGCCCCCATCCCTCCCTGCTGTCAGCGCTGGCACCGGGCTCCTCTCCCTCTCAGCCTTGGGCTCCCAGGCTCACCTCTCCAAGGAGGACAAGAATGGCCACGATGGGGATGCCCACCAAGATGATGATGGGGAGAAATCAGATTAGAGTGAATAGGGAGGTGGGGGGGGGACACGACACACACCGAGGGGAGGGGGCTGGCTGGGGGGTATGGGGAGGGGGCTGTGTGTGTGGGAAGGGGGTGGGTTAATGCAAGATGCAGTATCTCTCTCTAGTTGCTGTGTGGCAGAATTGGGGAGGGGAGGGGGGGGCAGCTTGTGTTCCAGGCCTGTTCCCATGGGGAGGGGTGCCTGAGGGATGGATGCCCCACCGCCTGCGCCGTAGCAGTGACCCATCGTGCTCCCCCCATGCCCAGCCTGGCTTCCCCCTCCCCGGCTCCATGGCAGAGCCAAGCCACAACCTGGCTTGGGCTGCTCTGGGGCTGCTTAACCCCCACCCTAAGCTGTCCCAACTCCTTGGTGCCACATGGCTCCCCCACTGCTCCCCCTTCTCTTGCTATTTAAAGACACCCCTTTGATCCTAACAGTCTCTGCACAAACTCCCTGCTGGGATCCCTGCTCCAAAAACCATCTCCTCCTTCCCTGAGCACTCTCAATCTCGTTGCATCACCCCAATCCTCTCCTCCCTCCCCTGCCCCTCCTGCACTAATACCAGGCCAGCACCTTGCTGTTGTGCATGTATCTGTTCTTAACCAAGTCCTGTGGCAATCCCACACGCTCCAGATGCCGGTGGTCTCCCCGGCTTCTCCTTGGCCTCAGGCTGGAGGGGGGAACCCCCCCCCTCCTTCTACCTGCTTACCTTCAGCATAGCACCCAGCTTTGGGGAGGGGGCTCAGGTGGCTGGCAGAGGGGCAGGCAGACTGAGAGCCTTTCCTGATCCTCCCCAATCCCCCCATGTCCCCCCCCTGCCCCTTGTAGAGGATACAGCAGCTTTCTCTGTTCTTATCTCCGTGCGCTAGCGTGTCTTCTAAGAAAACAAAAATGCAACAAAAAAACACACAAAAAAAAAAGAAGGAAAAAAAAAATAAAATGAAATAATAATCTGGTGTTTGTATATAGTCCTTTAGAAAGATCTTGTTTTGCTTTTTGTGTTTAATCACTTGACCTATAATAAGAGGAACTGAAAATGCTGTATCAAGGACGTACAAGCTGTGCCTTTCAAATAAAGAAATAAGAAGGTTGGTTAAAACCAGGACTTGCTGCCTGATTTCTTTGCTTCCTTTGGGTTAATTTTTTTTTCAATCTTTCCATCCCTCTCCTGCCCTCTCCATTCCCCCTCTGGCAGGTGATTTGGTGGGGGAGAACGGGTAGCGCTGCTGGCTAAGCCCAGCCTCTGCCTTGGTTACCCTGTGTGTTGTCCCAGGGGATGAGGGAGGAAGAGCTGCTCTCCCCTCCACACTTCGAGCTGAGCCTGTCCCAGGACACCCCACACCCATTTTCTGGATGTCTCTGTGAGCCCAGAGTGGGGATTTAACACAGATGTGCCTAGTTCTGGCTTCTCTCTGGCTCCTCTCTCCACAGCCACAGCGAGGACCATCTTCATTGCCACATCCTGCTCTGGGATGCCATCCCTCCCCTGTTGCTGTGTGCCCACACCAGAGCTTTGGCTGGAGTCTGGCAGAGCCAGGGCAAGGAGGATGCTCAGGCAAAGCCAAAACAACCTGGAGAGTGTTGTGGCAGTGGCAGAAGGGACCTGAGCTGAGAAGGCCTCATGGTTCATCTCAGCTGAATCAAAGTGCCACCCAGGGCTCTTGGTTCTCCGCTGGAGCAGGAGCGGTGTGGGTTGGTGATGCCTGGGAATGGTCCCCATGGGCTGCCCCAGGTCTGCCCTGTGTGGGCATAATTCATTTCTCCTGTGGGTGCAGGGGATAAGCTGCTTCTGTGGCACTCAGCCCCCCTGGAAAGCCTGGCCTGTGCTGCCCTGGGGCTGGGATGGCTGGCATGGAATTGGCTCTCCATAATTAGAGCCGGCCTCCAGCTTCAGAGCTGCTCTGCCCTGATAACATCTTCCCCTCTGTATCTCCCAAGCCAGCTGGAGTGGGAAAATATCCTTCCCCTGGGAAAGAAGCTGGGTTTGGGGGCTGTGTGGGGGGAGTCTGGCTGCACACTGAGCTCAGAGGACCCTGCTGTGGGCCCTGGGGAAAGGCAGAAGGGGAACAGGCACCGTGCCTCAGGCCTGCTGGCGCAGGCCAAGCTCCTCAGGGTGGGATTTGATGGGATTTGTTGAACCAGCTTAAGCCTGGGACTGCTCCTGGCTCCAGAGCTCTGGCACTTCAGGCTGGGGCCGTGTCCAGGGTGGGAGAAGCTTGAGGGAAGGGACAGCATCTGTGGGGACAGTGGGTGGCTCGCTGCTGCATCCCACAGCGCTGGGAGCACTGGCCAGGCCTGGCACAGCCACGCTGTGGCTCTGGATGGGTTACAGCACCCATGGGCAGTGCAAAGGCTTCACAATGCTGCCCTTATCTGCCCTGATGGGCTGGGGCAGGGCTCTGGGCATGGGCTGGTGAGGGGCAAGCCTGCGGAGGAGCACAGCTCCGGTGGCCTTTGAGCTCCAGCTGCTGGTTGGGACTCTGTAAGGCTGTTGGGGGGGGTCTCAGCTCTGTCCCCCACCAAACCAGGCACCCCATACTGGTCCCAATGCTCCCACCACCCATTGCCCATGCTCTGAGAAGCAGCCAGCAGCGATGGGGCAGAGGGAGAGCACACAGATCCCACAGGGAGAGCAGGGCTAGTGCTGGCCTGACCTTAGTGCCCTCAGGGGTGGTGATGGGGGGGCAGAACACCACACAGACAGGTCCAAACCCCTTCCTGCCACCACACAGCTCCCAGCCAGGAGCTGGCTGAAACATTGCTGATAGCTCCAGCCTGACCCCACGGTCTCAGGGGTGCTCCAAGGGCCTTGCTGACACGCAGCAAGCAGGCCCGGGATGTGAAAGGCCAGCGCAGCCTTAGGCCGCGGGGGGGGCTGCAGCACCACAACAGTTGCTAAAACCATCTAAAACCATCTAAAACCATCTCTGCTCTGTTCACGCTGGTGAAAACCCCGCTGGGAGCTGCTGGCTGTGGGGAGGGCTGGAGCTTTTCAAGTGCTTTCACCTCCGAGGTCACTGGTTCAAACTCAGCCCCGGGGTTGGGAGGCCGGTAAGTGGATGTTATTCCTGATGGACGGCACAAGGGAGGAGGATTTAGGAGAGAAATTGGTCTGGGGTGTTTTCAGGCTGGCAGCTTCAGAGGAACAGACGTTCCCTGTTGTTAGAGCTAATTAGCAGCTTCGGTTCGGTGGGCAAAGGGTCGAACAAACCGCAAGGCTGCTGGCTGAGCAGCCCGGGCTGCCCGCAGGCTGGGGCCTGGGAGCTGCTCCTGGCTGGGCTATGGAGATCTCCTTACTCCCTGCAGGAGACTAACCCACTGTAAAGTAGAGAGTCAGAGCTCTCAGGCTCTCCAAATCCCCCCAGTGCTTCCCAGCAGATGCTGAGCTGAACCTTGTGCTCCCCTCCTGCTTCCCCCACAGTGACCTGTGCCCTGAGTGTGCTGGCTTCTCACTCTCAGTGTTTCTCTGGGTGGTGGGAGGCACCCTGATGCCCCATCCCATGGAGAAGCAGGGATATGGTTCCCCACGCTCCCAGCCTGCTTCTATTTGCAACCACAGGATTTCCTTCTGGATCCCTGAAGAGAGGCATTTCATCATGCACCTTACCAGATTTTGGGCTCCAACCCAGCCACACACCACACTCTGCACTCCTAACCCCCACCAGCAGCAAAAAAAGGGTTAAAAACCCCTCCCTGGAGACTCTCCCAGCAGCTGCAAACTTGAGGAAACTGAGGAAAACAGCTTCTCTCCTTCTGAAGAGGCTGCTCAGCCTTGCAGCCTCTCACAAGCTCATTGAGCCCCTCTCCTGCCCTGGCAGAAGAGGAGTGGGTGATGTGGGGCCTCTGGAGCTCCGTGCCAGCAGGGATGGTTTAAGACTGGCTCCTGGCAGAGAAACCCCTTCTCTTTGTGGTGCCACAAGAGTGGGAGAAGGCTGTGGGCTGATAACCAGCTCTCCTGGCACCCAGATCCTTGGAAAAGCTCAGCAAAGCCCCCAGCCCATTAAGGGGGGGGACAGAGAGCCTGCTGAGCCCAGAGGGCAGGGGCAGGACCCCATCCCCCAGCACCCTGTGCCTGGACCATGGAGCAGCACAGCGTTTCACCTACATTCACCATCGCTTCCCAACTGCAGCTGCTGGGGGCTTGGCAAAACTCCACTGCTCCCCCCTCTCTTCCCCTTCCACCTGCCTGTCACTGGGAGTGGGACATAAACCAGCACCCTTCCTCCTCCATGAGGTGAGCAGGTGCCAGGGGTGTTTTTGCTGGGTGAAGGCAACTTTCCAGACCTGTTTGACTCTCTGTTCATCCCCTTCAGCTTTTTCCCATGGGTCAGATCCCCATCTCCTCTGGAGCAGCAGCCAGGAGATGCCTCCAGCACCCCCACCCCCCCCCAACACACACACACACACAACCCCCCCTCCTTCTCTCTCCCACCCTCCTCATTTTTCCTTGAAACAATGGCAGGGCCTGGGAGCCAGGAATGCTTTGCAGCCTGGTGGAGCAGGGCCTCCTTCCCAATTCATCACTAATGCAGGAACACCAAAGCCCTTCCCTGGCTGCAGCCAGCCTGAGATAAAAGCTAAAAGAGGCATCAATAATTAAAAACCACTCAAAGCCGGTAAGTGCAAACAGGAGCCAACATACAGATCGAAGGCAGTGCCAGAGACAAGAGTCTGTCAGCTGTGGGGTTGCTCTAAGGGCTCCCACATCTCTCTTGTGGGTGTCTGTCCCCACCACCAGCCCTGTCAACAGAGGTGGCTCCATCACCTGCAGCCACACAGGGGGGCTGCAGCTTAATGGGGGGACCCTGCCCAAGAGAGACACTCCCTCCCCAACCTCAGCTCCCACGTGTGGTTTGCTGTTGGGGATGCTCTGGGGACACATGGCTCTAAAGAGCAGGTGACAGCACTGGGGTGATGGGGATGGGGGGACCTGGGGCTCGATCTCAGGAGCGTGGCTGGAGAGCCTTGGGTTTCTAGTACAGCTCTGGCTCGGTGCCTGAGGATTTGCTGCCAGCTCTTCCCCTCAGTTTCCCCTCTCATCTCATGTTCATGCCAGGACAGACTCCAGCCAGGATAACGCTGCAGTTTGTGCCAGCTGCTGGTATAAACACCCAGGGCGATTTGCATTGTCTGAGGGTGCCAGGAACTCAGCTCAAGGCTCCTCATTCAAGTCTGCAAGTGAGAAGCTCAACATGAGATGGTTTGGAAAGGTTGGGGGGTCATCTTTGGTCCCTGCTTCCACAGGTCAGGTGAAGCAGTTGGTTGAGAACCAGCAGGGAAAATCTGCATCTTCTAAATGTGGTGCCCTGGTTCTGCTCCTGCTGCCCCATAATGACCCTTCTGACCCCAAATCCTTGCATGCAAACCATCTGGTCACCAAAAAAAAAACCCACCCAGGGCTGAGCTAGCCCATGTGCTTAAACCTAACGGGCCCTGAAGCCATGTGGATACGAAGATGCAGGTGCAAGGAAGCTGTCTGCAAGGAACAGGGCATCCCCAGGCACTGCAGGGAGCCTGAGGTGGTGCTGGGTCCCAGCTGTGCCCCCATCTCCCTTCCCAGCCCCAGTGGTCCCCAGCCAGGCCAGCAAATACACCCTCAAACCTGGGCACGTGATGAGAGGTGGTTGTACCTGGCTCCTCACCACTGGTCTGCCCAGTGCTTGTGTTTGGAAGGGATGGAGCAGAGCAAGGAGGAGAAGGGGCACCCAGCAGGGATTCACCCAAGGCTGGAGGAGACACTGCTCAGGCTTCTGTTGCCCCATGAGCAGAGAGCTCCAGTTGCCTGTAGGCATCTTGGAGCAACGTGATGATCTCTGCCCTCCACCATCCACCCTGGAGATGTGCTGGGTATGGGATGCTGCACGAAGGAGATGTGTGGGGTGAGAAATAACTCACCCCACAGCACAGAGCTGGGGCTGCCCTTCTTAGCTGCATATTCCTGACTGAGCTCCCCCCCCCACCCCAAGGCTGGTGTTTGGGGCAGAACCTGACAGGTAAAATCATTGGGTTAATTCCAGCAGCAGCCAGCTGTTCCGCTTGGATCTTGGTTCAAACAGCAAACCCAGGTCCTGAAGCCCCAGCTTGTTTGGTTTCTCTGCTGGTTATAAACAGAAGGGCTGTTTACAGCACTTGCCTCCCAATCCTGGCATGGATTTCAAACGCCCTCGTCCTTTGGGGCTCTTCCAAGCGCTGCTGCTACCAGGCACAAGTGTGAGGCTGCTGCAGGGAGCCCCTGGTTGAGCATCCAGCAGCAGCAATCAGAGCTCTGCCCAGCTTTGCTGGTTGGGTTCAGCAGCATCCTCTGCCCTGAATGCCTCACATCCCTGCACCCAGAGCAGAGGGACCAGCTCCCTCCTTTCCTGCTGCACCCAGGGGTGCAAAGGGTTAACTGTGGTTGTTTTCTCCTCAAGCTGAAGCAAATTAATCTCTGGGTTACAGGCTGTCCTGCTCCAGGGCCCCCGTCAATCATTAATGGAGGGGGATGAAGATGCATGTGACATCCATCATTCCAGAGCTGCCTGTGCCAGGTTTACCTGTGTCTCTCACTGAGACAGGAGAGGAGCTGCCTAAGGAGAAAGCCACCCATTTCCATGGTCTCCCCTTCCCTCCAAACACGACCTGAAAAACACCCCTGGCTTTTGAACAGACACTTTTCCCTTCCACAAAACCCACCTGGCATAAAGAAGGTGGCAAATGAGACAGAACATGGCTCAGACTGGATCCATTTGGACTCAAATATGTGTGTTCACATGGTGTATGTATGTAACATGTGTGTAACATGTGTGTAACGTGTGTAACATGCACTGGAGGGGTTCTGAAGAGCTTTGGGGCTGAAGCAGTGGGTTAGCAGGGGGCTGGACATGGTAGGTGAACACCATTGGAAGGGCATGGGGAAGGCACAGAGGATGCCAGGGGAGCATCCCAGCCTGCCCACTGCCCCGGGAAGGCTCCGGTAAGGGCAGCAGGCATCCCCGGGATGGCACAGGGCTGGGAGAACCTCCTGTGCCCACCGCTTCACTCCCACTCTGGCCACTGCCGGCACGCAGCGAGTAAATAAGGCAATTAATAAAAGATTAGGATGAAATGTGAAGCATTAAATATTGAACCCTGCGCCTGGCTGCGGTGCCCGGGTACAGTTGGCTCCTGCAATATTCAGGGACCGGTCCCTGCTCCTCCCTTGGGCTCCCGGGGCTGTGCTGGGGGCTGAGGAGGGCCATGGGGATTAGGAAGAGCCCCTCTCGGGCAGGATGCTGGGCCGCTGGGCTGGGGTAACCCGGGAGAACCGCCCGCCGAGCCGGGACCGGGGCTCAGGGGTGACCTGACGGGACCCGCCGGGCTCGGGAAGGCGGCGGGGAGGGGCCGGGGCTCGTTGCTGGGGGCCTGGCACTCCGCTCCCCGCCGAACCCAGAGCCCCGGGGTAGGTTGGGGCTTCCCCAGCTCCGGGGGCGGCCCCGAGCCCGGCGGCTGCGGCCTGTTCGGCCTTAGGGCCCCGACCCCCCCTCACCGTCGCCCCACGTTACTTTGAGTGGCAGCCGGGAGCCGCCGCAACGCCTTGTGGGCCCGCCCGGCCTGGGAAGCCCGCCCAGCCGGCGGCTCAGGGCTGTGCGCACCCGGGAGAAGCGGGTCCGCCTCCCCCAGCCCCCGGCGGGACGCGGCGGGGCCGGGCCGGGCCGGACCCAGGGCTGGCGGCCCCGGGCGGGAGGGGAAGAGCGAACTACAACTCCCAGCGTGCCCCGCGGCGCCTCCGCTTGGCGTAGGGGGGGGCGCCCCTGCTGCTAGCTCGCTTCTCATTGGCTATCCCGGCTTGTGGCGTCACGAGCCCATGTGGGAACGGGGCACGGCGATTGGTTGGCGCTCCCAAGCGCTGGCCAATGGCAGGTGCGGCCCCCGCCGTTGTGGCAGCGGGGGCTGGTTAAGGTGGCGCTGGGGGCGCTGCGCCCGCCCGTGTGTGTGTCCCCCCCCACCCCCGCCTCCTCCTCTTCCCCGCCGGTCCCGGGGGCGCCCCCGGCACTGCCCGCTCCGTGTCCGGGCCCTGCTGGCGGTGAGCCGGTGGCTCTGCGCTGCGGGGGGGACCCGGCCCCCGGGGTCCCGGGCTCGGCCGGCAGCTGTTCGCGGGTTCGGTGTCACATCGCCGCCCCATCAGCGCCCGGAGAGGGGGGGTGGGGGCGGCAGCCGCGCTCCCGGGGGCTGGGGATGGAACGGGGGCTGGGGATGGAACGGGGGCTCTCCCGGCCCCGCGGGCCGGTCGGTCGGCGCGGCTCCGCGCCCGGCTCTGCCCAGCCCCGAGGCAGCGCTGCGGAAGGGAGTCCCTCCGGCAAGCGGAACCGGGGCCGAGGGAGAGGCCCGGAGCTCCGGCGGGTGCAGAGGAACGGGGCAGCCGTGTCGATGGGGCGGCTCCCGAGTTGCTCCGCTCTGCCTCACAGCAGCGCCCACGGGGCCGGCCCCCCTCGGGATTCCCCCCTTAGTCTCCGGCGTCCCCGTGAACCCCCCGCTGCTGCCCGGCCAGACGGCGGAACCGCTCCCTCCACCCATCCCGAATCCTCCGGGGAGGCGCCACCTTAAACAGGCTCCGGCGGCCGGGGCGCTCGGAGCCCGCGGGGCCGGGCGGCAGCTCCGCCAGCCGGGACCCGCCGGGGCCCCGCCACCGCCTCCCTCCCTCCCGCTCCCGCCTCCTCCCTGCTCCCGCCCCCGGCTCCCATGGGGGCCGAGCGGAGACCCCGCGGCCGGCGGGCCGCTCCCCGCTCCCGCCCCCCCGACGGCAGCCGGCTGCGCCCCGCCTGAGCCGCTCCGAGCCCCCCGCCGCCGTCCCGCTACCGGCGGCGAAGCCAGGATCCCCCCACCGGAACCCTGCGGGGGCAGCTCCCCTGCTAGGGGCGGGGAGAGAGGAGCAGAGGGGCCGGGATGTTCCCGCAGGGACGGCTCCCGGTAAGTACCGCGGCGGCGGGGACCGGTTGGGGGTGAGGGCAGCGCGGCGGAGCCCCAGCCTCCAGCCCCACGGTGTCTCTGTCCCCCTGCCCAGAGCTCCCTCCAAGCCGGGCAGCCCTTCAAGTTCTCGGTCCTGGAAATCTGCGACCGCATCAAGGAGGAGTTTCAATTCCTCCAGGCTCAGTATCACAGGTGAGGGGCTGGTAGCGGGGGGTCCCGGGGCTGGGGGTGGGCGGTTTAGGGGGTAGGAGGCAGCCGGGGGTCGGGGAGGGCTGCGGGGAGAGGAGAGAGGCTGGGGAAGGGGTGTAACGGGGGCTGGGGGTAGGGGAGGGGGGCGGTCTGGGTGTGGGGGGTGAACTGGGGCTGGGGAAGGTGGGGAAAGGGGTCCTGGTGATGGGAGCGCTTGGGGAAGAGGAGGGGAGGGGTCTGGGCTTGAGGGGTGGTGTGAAGCTATGAATTGGGGTGCCAGGTCTTGAGTGGGGGTCCCAAGCGGGGTGCCCACCCGCTGTTTGTTTCCCCAGTCTGAGCTGGGTGTGGGGGGTGATGTGGAGGGGGGGGGGCAGGGGTGCTGTGGGAAGGGGGGCAGCAGGTGGGTGTGATGGGGGGTGTGGGGGGAGCGGGGGCTGCATGGGCAGCGTGGCTTCAAAGGGTCCAGGTCCCAACACCAGGCAGGGTGGGGGTGTGACACCCCTGTGAGACTGGGGTGCAGGCAGGGGATGTGCCAAACTTGCTGAGCTTTGGGTGGGTGGAAAGTGGGAGGTGGGAGAGGGGGACACAGGGCAGGAGATGGGGGATCCCTGACTGACCCCCCTGGATCCTCTTCCCAGCCTGAAGCTGGAATGTGAGAAGCTGGTGAGTGAGAAGACAGAGATGCAGAGACATTACGTCATGGTGAGCTACCCCTGTGTCCCCCCTGCCTCCCCCCAAACCACCCCCCTATGCCACCCTCCAGTGAGGTGCCAGGCTCTGGGGTTCCCTTCAGCTGCTCACCCAAAGAGCCATCACCCTCCCTGTGCCACCCCTGCCAGGGGGGTGCCCAGCCTGGGGGCTGGCCTGGGTGATGGGGTTGGGGTGTGGGGGGGCATGTGGGTTAGGAAGGGGTTAACTGTAATTCCTAGCAACGGCTCTTCTGCTGCTGTCTGCTGCCACCGGTGCTGTCTGAGCCCAGGAATCTGCCGTGGGGTTTGGTCTCTATTGATTGATTGATTGATTTCTCTTTGGCCTTTGAAGTGACACCCCCTTTCACCTCCCCCCTGGCCCCATCTCCCTCCCAAGGTGGGGGTGTCTTGGAGTGGTACCCAACAGATGCTGTCGCAGGTGGAAGGGTTTAGAAGCAGTGGGACAGGAGCCCAGTGCAGGGGTGATGATCCCTCCCACCCACCCACCCTGCCACCAGCCAGAGCCCACAGCCTTGGCAGGATGGGGGGGGGTGCCCACTGGGAAGAAGGTGGGAATTGTGGAGCTGGAGCAGCATTGCTCATCCACCAGTATCCAACACTACCAGCACATGGGCACCCAAGTGATGTCACCATGACACCCCCATGTACCAGCTCCTGTCACCCCCCCCCCCTCCTCAGCTGGGATCCCTCCTGCATCCAGAGGCTCAGGGAGCAGGGACCCTCCACAGCAGCGCTGGATTTGGGGAGTTGGGGGGTTGCTGAGCCCCTGGCTCCTCCCAGCTGGTTGCTCTGGGCAGCTCCTGACCTGGCTGTGGTGTGCTTTTCCCCTCAGTACTACGAGATGTCCTATGGGCTGAACATCGAGATGCACAAGCAGGTGAGTGAGGTGGGGTCCAGGCTGGCAGTGGGGGGTGGCAGGGGAGAGGCTGAGGATGGACACTGCTGGAAAACTGTTTCCCTTGTCGCTGTAAGAGCCTGGGAGATGTTGTGATGCTCTGTGTGAGCCAGGGGCTGGCTTGCAAAAGGCTTCAGCAGTTGTCAGGACATGTGGTCCTGAGCTGCTGTGGGACAGAGCCTCCTCCTCCCTGCCATCCCAAAACACCTCTGGGAGCATGATGACCCTTTCCATACCCCCATCCCCACAGAGGCTCCAGAGGGAGAGTGAAGGAAACAGCAGGAGCTGGAGCCTGGAGGCAAATTCATTGTCTCTCTCTGTTTGCTTTGCTTTTCTTTTTTTTTTCCCTTTAATCCCCTTTTCCTTTCCTGAAGCCAGAGGAGTGTTTTCACCCTTCCCTGGTTCCCCTTTTGTTCCAGCGTTAATTTGCTTTCCCTCTTCAGATTTATCAATCTAGTCATCACGGGCTCTCTGCCAGGGGAAAGGAGTTTGGACCAATGCCTGACAAAGTGGCAAGTCAACTGCCATCTTCCTCCAGCTGGCTCAGCCCCTCTGAGTTTGCTCCTTTTGGTAGCAGGGAGAGCTGAAGAACCCCTGAGCACGTTCCTGCTGTCCCCAGGAGCTGAGCTCCAGTGGGATAACTGGGAGCCAGGGTTGGGATGGGCACCCAGGAGTGGCTTGAGCCAGGCAGGATGGCAGAGGTGATGGGTGGTGGTTGGGAAGAAGGGAGATGTGATCCATCTGGGTCTGGTTCCCAGCTTGGTTTTGGGGAGGAGAGGTTCAGGAGAGGGGGTGTCTCCAGTTCTGGGGTTCCCAGGATCTATGGGTGATGGGTGTTGCTCCCCAGGGTGCAGGCAGTGGGTAAACATCCCCTTTGCTCTTCACTGAGCCTGGGGTGGTCTGACCCCTCTCCAACGCTGTCTGGGATGCTCAGGAGCCTGAGATGAGAAAACACATCGGAACAGCCCACCACTGGATTTGCAGTGGGTGGGTGGGGAGGGGGGATCAAGGCCCTGGGGAAGCCAAAGCCCCTTCCCTTGGGAAGCACCACTCACCCAGTGGGGACACAACTGGGCAGTGGGTTCTGTCTGTAGAGGGTGGGACACACCAGGTCCCCTGTTTCCTCACTGCCTCTTGCAGGGGACAGGTACAGGGGGGCTCTGTGCCTCTGCTGCCCCTCCTGAAGGAGCAGGGGGAGCTGCTGGGGTGGGATCTGGGCCAGGATGGGGGTGGCAGAGCAGGTCCCAGCGTGGGCACCTTGTGGGGCTTTGCTGGCACCATCAGAGAGCTGGATTTTTTTGTGGGGGTTTTGTGTCCCCCTCTCTCTCTCCTTGGCTGGGTCAGGGAGAGGAGCATCGTGCTGAGGGCTAGCTGCCAGTGCCTGGGGCTCCACTCCCCTTCCCTGAGCCACAGCCCACAAAGCCAGGCTGGGGTTGGGCAAAGCCTGAGCTGGGGAAGGACCAGCAGCCTGGCCTGGGTCCATGGAGGGATTTAGGAGTTGGGTTCCCTGGGGACCCTGACAGCCCAGGAGGGTCCCACAGCACTGGGCAGGGTCCTGCCTTGGCAGCAGCTTGGGAAATCCCAGCAGGGCTGTGGAGGTGGTGGGAGGGTTTGGCTCAGTGTGGGGTGTGGGGGGGGGTTCCTGCCCCACTGTGTGCAGGGTGCTGGGCTGCCCTCCTCTCCACTGGAGGGGGCAGGATGGGGTTCAGAGCCCTGTCCCCCCCTGTGACACCCACCTTCTCTTGCAGGCAGAGATTGTCAAGAGGCTGAGTGCCATCTGCGCCCAGATGATTCCCTTTCTGACCCAGGAGGTAGAGGGACACTTGGGGACCTTGGGAAGGGGCAAACCTGAGTCCAGCCTGACCAGCTGGAGGTTGGGGTGGGGGGGAAACCTCTGTACCTGGGCTGGAGGGTTGGGAGATGGGGCTGGGATGATGATGCTGAGCTCAGGGCAGGAGCAAGCCATGACCTCCCCATGCTCTCCCTTCCCAGCACCAGCAGCAGGTCCTGCAGGCTGTGGAGAGGGCCAAGCAGGTGACCATGGGGGAGCTGAACAGCATCGTTGGGGTGAGTCCAGCTGTGGGTGGAGGGTTTCCCAACTGGGGGTTCAGACCACACAGCTCAGAGATGGGGAGGAAAGCCAGGGCTCTTCCAAAAGCCCAGGGCTGGTTCCTGCCTTGAGAGGGTTTACACTGTGTCCCAAAGGTGATGGAGGGTGTCTGGGCACCCCTCTGGTCCCCACCACCCTGAGCAGAGCTGGGCAGAGCCTCAGCTTTGGCTTGTCTGCTGGGATGGTGTCTGTGGTGGGAGGTATCTGAGGTGGCAGGGACAGGTGATGTGACCTGTCACCAGCTCTGCCACACTCCTTTGTCCTCCCACCCTCATCCCATGGTGCTTCTCATCCCTGTCCCCACAGAAGCTGAGGGATGCTGGGCATGGCTGTGTCCAGCTCCCCCATCAAGGACTGTTTCACCCTTCCTCTTCCAGCAGCAGCAGCTTCAGCACCTCTCCCACCACTCATCCACCCTCCCACTGGCATCCCACCCCTCTGGCCTGAGTGGGGCCAGCAGCACCTCAGGGCTCCTGGCTCTCTCCAGCACAGTGATGCCACAGTCCCAGCTGCCTGCCAAGGAGGACAGGGTGGCCCAGGATGGGGACAGCAGAGGTAAGAGGCAGTGGGACAGCAGGATTAACCCTTGGGATAACCCAGGGGTGCTCTGGCAGCGCTGGGTGGGGGTGTCCTGCTGCCCTCCCTGCTTGTTTTGGGGCTCCCCAATGCCTGTGCTGGGTGTGGGGGGTCTCGCTGCCCTCCCTGCCTGTTTTGGGGCTCCTCAATACCTGTTTTTGGGTGGGGGTGTCCTGCTGCCCTCCCTGCTTGTTTTGGGGCTCCCCAGTGCCTGTGCTGGGTGTGGGGGGTCCTGCTGCCCTCCCTGCTTGTTTTGGGGCTCCCCAATGCCTGTGCTGGGTGTGGGGGGTCCTGCTGCCCTCCCTGCTTGTTTTGGGGCTCCCCAATGCCTGTGCTGGGTGTGGGGGGTCCTGCTGCCCTCCCTGCTTGTTTTGGGGCTCCCCAATGCCTGTGCTGGGTGTGGGGGGTCCTGCTGCCCTCCCTGCCTGTTTTGGGGCTCCCCAATGCCTGGCAGCTGTTCCCTGGGGCAGGGGCTGCAAATGAGAGCTCCAGCTAATTAAATATCTGCAGCCCCAGGAGGTTGGTTCAGCTTCTGACCAGGGGAAACAGCTGCTGGGTGGTGATAGCTCAAAGCTGGGGGGGGGGAAAGGGGGTACCTCAGCTGCTGGGCTCTGGGTGCACATGGGTCTCCCTGTCCCACTGGCTGTTTCCAGGATAGGAGGGGGTCCCCCCTCCCACCCCTTTCACAAGGTGTGAGATCCTCCCCAGGGAGAATCCCCCCCCACCCTATTTACACCCCATAAAGATGTGACACTGAGACCTGAAGGGAAAATCCTGTTGCAAACCCCTGTGGGAGCTGCAGGTCTGTGGCAGGGCAGAGCCAGGGAGCCTCCTGGCCATGGAAAGCAGCTGTAATTCCTCATCCTGATCCTTCCAAGTGCCTGCTGCCTCCTCCCAGGATGGCAAAGCACTTTCCAAACACCATCAATATTTCATCAGAGTTAAATCAGGGCTGTGAATGCTCCTGGCAGGGCTGGGCCAAATTAATAACAGCACCCAGCCTCCCCAGCAGGTCAGTGCATGGAGGAGAAGCTGCTCAGAGCTCAAGTCACCTTCTGCTCATGGGCACAAGGGGGGTTTGAGGCTCCAGTGGAGGGTTTGGGCATCACTGAGGGGTAGAAACAGGGGGTAAAATTTAGCAGCCTTACACTGACCTGCCAGGAGGGTGCAGAGAGGTGGGTGATGGTCTCTTCAGCCAGGGGACAGGAGATGGGACAAGGGGCAATGGGCTCAAGCTGCCCCAGGGCAGGGTCAGAGCAGATGGGAGGGCAAAGTTCTTCCCTGGCAGAGTTGTGGGGCTGTGGCACAGGCTGCCCAGGGAGGGGCTGAGTCACCTTCTTGTTTAAAAACAGGGGAGATGAGGTGCTCAGGGATCTGGTTTAGCACAGGATGGGAATGGTTGGACTCAATGAGCTTAAAGGTCTTTTCCAACCTTGGGATTCTGGGATGCTCCTCTGCAAACTGCTGGCTGCTCCCATGTCCCCACTCAGGTAAGGGTGAAGCCAGCAGCACAGGGTTTGTTGTGTTCTCTGAACAACCCAGTTTTGCTTCTAAGATTTCAGGGCTCTGAGGGTGGGAAGAGGAAACCTCCCACCTCTGCTTCCCCCCAGCCTCCCTGTACCCAGGTGCTGCAGTTTTAATCCTGCCCTGTTTCTTTAAGGATGGCCTTCCCTGAGGAGAAAAACAAACTCCAGAGCTAGCAAGAGGATAAAAGCAGGCTGTGCAGGGCCTGCCTTAACCCTTCACACTCCAGGCAGCCTGGGCTTCCACAGCAGCTCCTGTCCATGCAGCCCAGAGCTGCTCCTTGGCAGAGGCATCCCACTGTGGCACACAGCACCTGGAATCAGTCATTAAAACCCCCCAAAACCCCAAGTTAAATACCCTGTGTGGCTTGGGATGATGTCCAGCTGGAGTTGGTGTGGATTGAGCTGATGCCAGGCACCTGGCTGCTCTTCTTGGAGCTCCATCACCTCCCAGTAACCAGCAGCGACTGGGATGAGCTGGTTCTCTCCAGGTGCTGATGCAATGGTTAGGGGTGACAGGCAGGTGGGAAGGGTTGCTGGACCCCCCCAACCCACAACCCCTTGTTTAGGTGGGTGACAAGCACCTGGCACTTCATCCCCAAGCCTGGAACCAGGTTTGCTGTGCATGTGGAGAGGGTTTGCAGGGCTTTCTTTCCTTGGCATGGCTTCCTCAGGAAACAGGATGGGTGTCATTTGGGAGGGCTCAGCCCATCCTGGCAGCCTTGGACCCAACACCCAGGGAAGAGGTCCCAGAGCTGGAGGGCATTTCTAGCAGGGAGGTGTGGGGGGATAGAGTGATTTCCCCCCCCTCCCCTGCTTGCCCCAGGAAGGATGATGCACTCACCTCCTCAGAGCCATCAGAGAAGCCACACTGAGGAGGGGCAAAGTGGGAAGCAGAGTGGGGGTTTCCCTCAGCCTGTGTCCCCCTTTTCCCCCTCCCTATGTGGGGTGCAGCCTCTGCATTAACATCCTCTCCCTCTCCTCTCCTCTGCCTCACTGTTGGACCTGCCTGGGTGCTCTCCCTGCTGCCTGGGTGCTCTCCCTGCTGCCTGGGTGCTCTCCCTGCTGCCTCCTGGGCTCCAGAGCGTGCCTCAAGCAGGGTAAGTCATACCAGCACACCAAGCTGGTGGCCTTGACCATGGGGAAATGGGGAATCTCTTTTCTAGGGGGCCCTGCCCAACAGCCTGCCAGCCCCCCCTCCAAGTCACTTCCAACATCTCCAGCATGGTCCAGGCAGCTGCCAGCTCCTGGGAAGGGCTGTGGGTGCTTGGGGAGCCTGGCTGTGGGGTTGGCACCCAGTACAGCTTTGGGCAGCCCAGTGCTGGGAGCTGGGAGCTGGGGCTGGCAGCGTGGGCAGGAGCTGCTGCCTTGGCAAGCTCCCCAAGTAGGATCTCCAGGAATGTTTGGTTTCCTGACCTTTTCAAAGCAAACAGCCCAGAGGCAGCTGAGTGCTCTGATGGCCACAGCCCAGCGTGAGGGGAGGCAGCAGCAGGGATTTGGGGGGTGGTGGTGGTGGTAGGGCGGGGGGGATTCATTCACACATGGGGCCAGGTTGGGGTCATGGGGCTCCTTGGGGATGGGGGGACAGATCTGTGGGCAGAGCAGCTCAGTTTGTGGCAGGACTCATGGAACCCTCCTCCCCTTCTGCTCTGGGGTCTCCCACAAGTTTCTCCTGATGCAGGAGCTCCTTTCCTCCCCCTCCCTCCCCAGCTGGGTGTATCAGGGCAGGGGACATCTCCCCTTGCCACCACGAGTCACCTTCCAAGGCTGACTGTGTGTGCACACACAGTCACTGCTCCCAGGACCAGCCTTCCCCTGGGTGCTGAGTTTGCAAGGGCTCAGCGTGGCAAGGTGGGTGATGGGGGTAGGTGAGGAGGGGGGGCTTGGGGCAGCTCAGCCCCCTCTGTCAGGCACTGTAGGGATCCTTCCTGTCCCCCCAGCCCAGTCTGCATCTCCCTTCCCAGGCTCTGGAGTGCAGCAAGGCAGAGCTGCAGGTCCTGGCACGGGCAGGGGAAGGAAGGGTTAAGGAGCCCCTCCCTGGGGGAGCCATTGATCTTGTGCTCAGGTGGGAGAGGAGGAGGGAGCAGAGGGCTTTGGAGGATGGATCCTTGTGATCCCAGGAACACCCCATGCATCCTCCAGAGATGATGCTCCAGGGAGCATCCTGTCTGCGTGTGCTGAGGCTCCTCATCAGTGGGAGCCCTGGGATGGGGTGGTCTCTCCCTGACCCTCTGCACAGTGGCCCTGGGAAGGTCAGGGAGCCCCCAAAACTGCTCTGACCAAGCACCCTGGCTGCTCTGGGGAGGAAGGGTAACCCCTGTCAGTCTAGTGTTGCTTTTGGGGGTGGGCAGCCGGGGCTTGATTGCTCCAGCAGCGAGCGTGGGGGGTGGGAGAGGATTTGAGACCCCCCCCCCCCCCCCCCCCCCCCGCTGCTGCCAACAGCATCTTGAGGAAGGGCTGTACCTCCTGCTGGGTTCCATCCTGCTTCCCAGCCCTCTGGCTCCCGCAGAGGCAGGGTTAAGGTGAAGTAAACACATCTCCGGTGGGGATTTTCCACTCCACCTCCTTCTCTCCCGAAGGGGCGGATCTGCTGGGCTGGGGGTGCTGCTGGGCTGGGGGTGCTGCTGGGCTGGGGGTGCTGCTGGGCTGGGGATGCTGCAGCGCTGGCTTCAGGCATCCCTGAGCATCCCACGGCTGGGCTGGGGGTACAACTGAGACACCTCCTCCCCTGGGCCACCCTGATGCTCCTCCCCATCTGCTGGTGGGGGCTGGTGTGCCCCTGCCCCATTGCCAACCCCTTTGTCCTGGCACCCTGTGGCTTTGGGGTTTGGGCAGGGCTCTGTCTCCTCCCTTGTCCTCCTGCCCACCAGCCAAGGAGATGGAGGGGACAGTGGGCTGATGTCACCCCCCACCCCCCCACCCCAGAGAGGGGGTGGTGTGTAGGGCCCAGCCAGGTTTGAGGTGAGGGGTGGGCAGGGGGGGGCGTGGGGGCAGCTTGCTGGGCTGGGAAAGGGAGGTGACAGTGGTGGGGCTTGCATGTGGGTGACTCCCTGAGCACCCTAAAAGTGCAGCTGCCCCATGCCTGCACCAGGAGGGTGGGCAGCCAGCCCCCAGGCATGGTCCCCATCCTGCTCCCCTTCCCTCTGCCCTGCCAGGGCTGAATGCAGAGGGCTGCCAACATCTTCCCCAGCCTAAACCACCACCTAAACCCCATCTCAGGGTGCATTTGGACCTCACAGGGCTCTTGGCATCCATGGGATACCACTAAGGGGGTGCCATGGGTATCTGAGGCAGGGGTTGGGGGTAGTACTGCCTCCCCCTTTGGCCCTGCCACATGTTTGGGGGGGTTAGAGGACCCACACCCCCCAAAGCAGCAGCAGAGGTTGCACGGGCTGACTGCAGCACTGGGAGGTCTCTCCTGGAGAGGAAACGTGGCTGGCAGGGTGTCAGGGGCTGTCTGCTCCCCCCCAACTCAGCTCACCCACCTTCCTCTCCCCTCTGCCCCAGAGCATCTCCGCTTCCCCCCCTGGGAGCCCTCAGGATGAGGAGCAGCCGGGGGGCCCAGGGCTGAAGAGGAAGCGGGAGGAGAAGGACCTGCCTGGGCCTTACGTGAGTGTGCTGAAGAGGGGCCATGGGGGAGGACTGGGGGGGCTGGGGAGCTCTGTGCCCCCTCCCCGGGTGTGGGGGGCTGTAACCCTGCCAAAAGAAGCCCAAGGAACCAGGTGAGGGGTTGGGGGTCCCCCCAGCCAGAGGGTTGAGTTGCTGCCTGTAGGAGTTGGGGCGCTTCCAGGAGAGGGGATGTGCAGGGAAAAGGGGATCTCTCTGTTCTTGGGGGTCCCGTGGGGCAGTGCCCGGTGCTTGGGGTTCCCGTGGGGCAGGGCCCGGAGCTTGGGGGTCCCGTGGGGCAGGGCCCGGTGCTTGGGGTTCCCGTGGGGCAGGGCCCGGTGCTTGGGGGTCCCGTGGGGCAGGGCCCGGTGCTTGGGGGTCCCATGGGGCAGGGCCCGGTGCTTGGGGGTCCCGTGGGGCAGGGCCCGGTGCTTGGGGGTCCCGTGGGGCAGGGCCCGGTGTTTGGGGGTCCCGTGGGGCAGGGCCCGGTGTTTGGGGGTCCCATGGGGCAGGGCCTGAAGCTTGGGGGCCCTGTGGGGCAGGGCCCGGTGCTTGGGGGTCCCATGGGGCAGGCCGCAGAGCTGGGTCCAGCCCCTCACACCCCTGACTGAGCCTTTCTGGGTTCCTCCCCGTTGCAGGACAGCGATGGGGACAAAAGTGACTACAACCTGGTGGTGGATGAGGTAAGCTGGGGCCTTGAGGGGACGCTGGGGCCTTGTGGGGTTTGGCTCAGACCGTGGTGGCCACCCTTGGGACTCCAGTTCCCAGCACTGGGGGTTGTTAGCTCCAGGTGGATGTGTGCCAGTCCCTCACACCAGCCACAACCTGAGTCTGACCCACAGATTTTGGGGCTGAAGGTTGTGCTAGGCCTCATAGGGACAACATATTTGATTGTATTTCTTTCTTTCTTTCTTTATTTCCCCCCACTCCTGCTGCTTCCCAAGAAAATCCCAGCCCCAGAAGGAACATTGACAGGGATTTGTACCCAAAATGATGCTTCTAAAACCCAGCTCATCAGTGTAATCACAGTGATAAAAATCACAGCCCCCAGATGAATGGTTGTAAGAGAGCAAGAGCTGACGGGTGGCCTTGCCTCTGAATTGCCATCAAGGGGCCCTTCCCCAGTTCCCTGGCTGTGCTGGTCACCATCCCTCCTTGTCAAGGCATCCGTGGCCACTGGCATCCTCTGAATCTGCTGTCACCTCTCATTTGGTTCAAAGAGAAAAAGCCAGGGAGGGGGGTTCTTGGCCAGGGGCCTGTGGAGCGGGGCTGGGGCCTGTGGAGCGGGGCTGGGGCCTGTGGAGGAGAGCTGGGGCCTGTGGAGCGGGGCTGGGGCCTGTGGAGGGGAGCTGGGGCCTGTGGAGGAGAGCTGGGGCCTGTGGAGCGGGACTGAGGCCTGTGGAGCGGGGCTGGGGCCTGTGGAGCGGGGCTGGGGCCTGTGGAGGAGAGCTGGGGCCTGTGGAGGAGCACTGGGGCCTGTGGAGCGGCGCTGGGGCCTGTGGAGCAGCGCTGGGGCCTGTGGAGGAGAGCTGGGGCCTGTGGAGGAGAGCTGGGGCCTGTGGAGGAGAGCTGGGGCCTGTGGAGGAGAGCTGGGGCCTGTGGAGGAGAGCTGGGGCCTGTGGAGGAGAGCTGGGGCCTGTGGAGGAGCACTGGGGCCTGTGGAGCGGCGCTGGGGCCTGTGGAGCGGCGCTGGGGCCTGTGGAGCGGCGCTGGGGCCTGTGGAGGAGCACTGGGGCCTGTGGAGCGGCGCTGGGGCCTGTGGAGCGGCGCTGGGGCCTGTGGAGGAGAGCTGAGGCCTGTAAGTGGCTGCTCCTTGTTGCTGCTGCTCAGGGGGATGTGGGCAGTGAGGAGCTTTCAGGGCAGGTTTAGATTAGATATTAGAACAAAACTTTTCCCTGGCAGAGTTGTGGGGCTGTGGCACAGGCTGCCCAGGGAGGGGCTGAGTCCCCACCCCTGGGTGTGTTTAACAAAGGGTTGATGAGGTGCTCAGGGATCTGGTTTAGCACAGGATGGGAACGGTTGGACTCGATGATGTTAAAGGGCTTTTCCAACCTTGTGGTTCTGTGGCTGAGAGGTGGGGGCTTGGTGGTCCCTTCAAGCTCCAAGCCCATGGTGGCTCTCTGGGCTCTGCTGCTCATCCTGCTCAGAGATTCCTGCTCCCCAAAGGCTGCTTCTTCCCCAGGACCCCCCCTCAGAGCCTGCTAGCCCCATCCAAGCACCCAGCAACCGCCTCCCACCACCCCACCAGGAGATGCCTGCGAGCCCTGCCTCCATCACCTCCAGCAGGAGCACGACACCCCCCAAACCGAAGGACCAGACTCTGGTAGGGGGGCTGCATGGGCAGCTGGGGCTATGGGTGGGCAGCTGGGGCTATGGGTGAGCAGCAGGGCTGGGGGGGCCTCAAATTTCCTCCGTGGTCCATCCACCACAGCCCAAAGGCAGGTGAGGAGATGCTGGTGCCCAGCGCTTGGTACCCACTGATGGATTCCCCATCACTGGGAGCAAAGGTCCATACCCTTGGAGGAAAGCTAGGCAAAAGCCTGGCTCTGCAGGTATTTTCCATCTTGCAGGATTCCCCAGAGCTGCTCCCAGCAATCCATTTTCTTACAGATATATATTTTTAATTACTATTTTTATTATTTTCTTCTATTCCCCACCCCCCCCACCCCCCACCCCCATTTTCCAAGCACCAGCCTAACGCTCAGATTGAAACATCAACAAGGGAGGGGGAGGGAGGGACGTTTCTACCACCTCCTCAGCTTTCCAAACCACCCCAGGGACTGCAAGTGATGCATCCCTGCCATCCCAGGGTCAGGAGCTGGCTGGGGGGGGGGTTCCCAGGAAGCAGCGAGCGGCAGCTCCCCAGCACAATCGGATTAGAGCAGACAAAGCTCCCTGAGCAATCTGCCAGCACAGCACGTTGCTTTTCTCTCTTATTAATTCTTTTTTTCCCCCCCTTTTTCCTTTGCTGGTGTCAACAAAATCCCCAGGCAGGGGAAATAAAAAAAGGGAAATAGGAGAGGCAAGGCGGGGGGGGGGGGGAAAAATGGAATGAAATAGCTGTGGATGGTTCATCTTGGGCATCCTCCTGGCCTTGGGGAGAGGGTGCTCCCCCCCCATCACCATGCAGGAGGGATTTTGGACAAGGAGCTGTACATCTCTGTGTGGTGGCACTGGGAGCATCGTGGAGCAGCAGGGTGCTGTAGGGAGGGGTGGTTTAGGGTAGTTTGGGGTGAGCTGGGGCTTGCAGGGGGTGTTTGTACATGAGGAGGGGGGCAGGGATGTGGGGTTCATTCCAAAGGGTGGGATGCAAAAGGTGCTGGAGGGATGGAGAGGGGATCAGGATCAGGATGTTCAAATCCTGGTCCAGCTTTGCCCAGGAGGGGAGTCTCGGTGCTCCCATCCTGGGGTGGGGGTGTGAGGCTGTGGGCAGGGTGGTGGTGCTGGGCATCGCTCCCCCAGAGGAGGTATCACTGCTGAGGCTGCTTTTCCATCTGCCCCACAGCCTGACCCTCCAGCCAGCGCTCCCACCTCCAAGCCCCCCAGTTCCTCACCGCCCCACGACTCGCTCACGCCTGGCCCCGGGCCCAGCTCAGCCACCCTGGCCCGGCAGCCCCCCACCAAGGCACCAGCCACCGACACCATCAGTGAGTGTCCAGGGACAGGAGGGGGTTGGGGGGGGGGTCGTGGTGATGAGGTGGGGGGTGAGTGCCACCACCAGCACATGGGGCAGGGCCTGATGTGTGTCCCTGTGCAACTGAGGAGCTCCAAAGGGGTGAGGGTCTGCTGGGTGCTGCAGAGACCCTGTGTGAGCTGCAGTGGGGCCCCTCTCAATGGCCACCACCTTCTGTGAGCGCAGGGGAGAGGGGTTGAGCACTTGGTAGTGGTCTCCAGGGGGGCTGATGGTGAATGGGTCGTGGCTCCATCCCAAGGGAGCCTTGGGAAGAGGGCTCTGGAGCAGCTTGGCCACTGTCTAGCCAAAGGGACCAGAAGGTGATGGGAGGAGGCCAAGCTAGCCCGAGGGAGAGCCAGGACTGGAGACATTTAACCTTTGTCTGGCCAGAAAATTCGAGTGGTTTAGCAAAAATTGAGTTGGAATCGATTTCAATAAACCATTGAAGCCCTGGAGGAAGAACCACTGAGCCAGCAACCACCAGTAACAGGGCCTGGCCAAGACTGAGGAGGAGTTGGCAGCAGGGTGAAGCTTGCTGGGGTTGGGTGGTTGGTCTGTGGAGCATCCTTGGGTGGGACAGAGCCAGTTGATCTCCCCCCACATGGGATCTGCACTCACAGGTCCCTGACCAGGGTGAAGGGCGCTGGGGTTGGGTGGTTGGTCTGTGGAGCATCCTTGGGTGGGACAGAGCCAGTTGATCTCCCCCTACATGGGATCTACACTCACAGGTCCCTGACCTATGGGACATGGGGGCTGAGGGTGGGTCTGTCTCCTCCTGCAGCTCTCCGCAGCCCGCTGAGCAGGTCCAGCCCCTACACATCCTCCTTTGGGATGGTGCCTCACGCCACCCTCAACGGGGAGCTCCCAGCCCCCAGCATGTACATGGGCATCCACCTCTCCCCTCAGGTCAGCAGCGCCGTGATGTACAGCCGCTCTCCCGTGGTAAGTCACTGAGGGACAACCCCAAATTGCTGTCCCCCCCTGTGCTGGGACACGTGGGGAAAGGTGTGAGCTGAGCTGCTGTGTCCCCTCCCGAGCTTTGGGCTCCTCACCTGCCCTGTGCTTTGTGCAGGTGGCTTTTGAGTCTCACCCTCACCTGAGGGCTTCTTCCATCTCCTCCTCGCTCCCTGCAGTTCCTGGAGGGAAACCGTAAGTGTGGCCACACTCAGGGGCTGCAGGAGGGTGGGCAGCAAGGGGAGGGGGGCATGGTGAGGGGGTGGCTCCTTCTCTATGCTTCATTCTGACCCCCAGCAGCAGTGGGGGGGTCCTGGCTGGTTCCTCTCCCCTTTGGAGTCCAAGGCTGTAGTTTCATCCTGGTTAATTACACAGCCGGCTGGCGGCCGGCATGCCCGTGGGGGCTACGGGGAAACCCTAAATTGGGGGGTGCTGGGATGGGGATGGGGGGGCTGAGGTGGCCTGTGGAGGGGATAAGGGGTGGGGGCACAGTTCTGGGTGGCAGCAGGCTGGTGCAGGCTCAGCCCCCATCCCTGGGCATCACTCTGTGCCTCCCACCCCAAACCTGCCGGGTCCGATGCGTCCCAACTGCTCTCCACACTGGACCCATGGGTGATTCTCAGGGCTCATCCCAGCAAGGGGGGGGGCATGGTGAGGGGGTGGCTCCTTCCCTGTGCTTCATTCTGACCCCCAGCAGCGGTGGGCAGGTCCTGGCTGGTTCCTCTCCCCTTTGGAGTCCAAGGTAACAAAGAGCTGGTTAATTACACCCCTCATGAGCCAGAGCACAGGGGACACCTTCCACCTGCCTGGAGTGGTGAGCAGGAGAGGTCAGCTCCTACGTGGAGCATCAGCTGGGATGTTCAGCCTCTCTTCTGCTCCCCTCCAGCGCCTACTCCTTCCACGTCAGCGCTGATGGGCAGATGCAGCCGGTGCCTTTCCCCCCTGACGCCCTCATCGGCTCCGGCATCCCCCGGCACGCGCGGCAGCTCCACACCCTGACCCACGGAGAGGTGGTCTGCGCCGTCACCATCAGCAACTCCACACGACACGTCTACACCGGGGGCAAGGGCTGTGTGAAGGTGTGGGACGTGGGGCAGCCGGGCACCAAGACGGCCGTGGCTCAGCTGGACTGCTTGGTAAGGAGGGATGTGCTGCTTCCCTGTTCCCCTGTGCTGTGGGGAAGGCAGGATCCGGGCTCTTCACCAGGGATTTGGGTGCTGTGGGTGGGAGGGTGGCCGAGAGCGATGGGGTGCACCGAGGGGTGTCCATGCACCTTTCAAAGTGGGGTTTGTGGGGCTGCTGGGGAGGGAATGGTGATGGCTTGGTGCTGCCAGTGTGATACCCTGCAGCAGCCTCAGCTCTTCTGAGCATCCCAAGCTGGTGGGGGGGCTTTCACTCCACCCGCCTTGGTTCCCTTGGCGCCTGTCCCAAGCAAAAAGCCTTTGCCCATGGCATCCCCCAACCAGATACTTCTCATGGGCTGAAGCATCACTCTGAGCCAGCTCTGGCCTTGGTTTGGCTTTTCCTTGTGTGAGTCTGGCTGTGAGGAAGAGTTCCCATTTCTTTTAAAAAGAAAGGAAATGGACTGTCAGACCACAGCAACTCACCAGAGCCAAGCCAGGGGCTCAGCCATCACCTGGGAGTATTTTTAACCTGTGTTTCTTGAGGTTAATTTTAAATGGGCTGCTGGAATCAGAGTCCCTGTGCCCAAACCCAAGTCCTCTCCTCAACTCGGTGGCCTTGGGGCAGCCTGGCAAATATTATTCCTGGATGGTGCTGACCTTGAAGATTCACACACATAAACAAGGAGATGACTGAGTCATGATCGTTTCCAGCCTCCTCAGAAATTCAGGAGCAGGGGAAGAGGGTGTTTTAGTGCTCAGAGCTGGGGCTGATGCAGCATTGTTGGAGCTGCCTCTCTGGCTGCGCTGTGGTGGCTCCAGGACCTGCTGAATCTTGTGCTGGGGGGATGCTGTGGGGTGAAAGGGGACAGAGAGAGGGGATGATGCAGGGCACAGGGGGGTGGCAAGTGGCTGTCCCTGCCCCAGTCCTGCTGGCTGGGGGGTCCGCTGCATGCCTGCCCCGCTGCTGTTGCCTCTGCCCTCAGGATGGGGTGCTGGCCCCAAGGTGGTGGGTGCTGGCCCCAAGGTGGTGGGTGCTGGCAGAGGAGGGGTTAACGGGGTCCTCCTTCCTGCACCCCAGAACCGGGACAACTACATCCGCTCCTGCAAGCTGCTCCCCGACGGCCGCAGCCTCATTGTGGGGGGGGAGGCCAGCACCCTCTCCATCTGGGACCTGGCAGCCCCCACACCCCGCATCAAGGCCGAGCTCACCTCCTCTGCCCCCGCCTGCTACGCCCTGGCCATCAGCCCCGACGCCAAAGTCTGCTTCTCCTGCTGCAGCGACGGCAACATCGTGGTGTGGGACCTGCAGAACCAGACCATGGTGAGGTGAGCAGGTGCAGGAATGGAAGGGGGGGGAACTGATGGCTCTTGGGGAGCTGGCAGCCCTGATGGCCATGCCCTTGCCCTCCCTGTCCCCCCCCTTCTTTCCCAGGCAGTTTCAAGGCCACACAGATGGTGCCAGCTGCATTGACATCTCTAACTATGGCACCAAGCTCTGGACAGGGGGGCTGGACAACACGGTGCGGTGCTGGGACCTGCGGGAAGGGCGGCAGCTGCAGCAGCACGACTTCAGCTCCCAGGTACAGGCTGAGCTGGCTGGGAGCACCATGGGGCTGGCTGGGACCTGGTGTGCCACTGCCTGAGCCCCTCTCTGCCTTTCCTTCCCCTCCCCAGATCTTCTCCCTGGGTTACTGCCCCACAGGAGAGTGGCTGGCGGTGGGCATGGAGAGCAGCAACGTGGAGATCCTGCACGTCACCAAACCCGACAAGTACCAGCTGCACCTCCATGAGAGCTGCGTCCTGTCCCTCAAGTTTGCTTCCTGTGGTAGGCACCCTTTGCTTTCTCCTTGGACTGGCTTCAGTTTGGAGTGGGGTGGCTTCATACAGCCCCACATGGGTCCTTTGGGTGTCCCCCTGCTCCATCCTTCAGCCCCTCCCTGAGCAGAGGCCCAAGTGCTGACCCACTTCATCTCCTGCCCCAGGGAAGTGGTTTGTGAGCACGGGGAAGGACAACCTGCTGAACGCCTGGCGGACACCATATGGGGCCAGCATCTTCCAGGTATGGTGGAGGCACTGGGAGGCAGGGGGAGGAAGGGGTACACAGCCTCCCCACTGCTTGCTGTCAACACCCATGTCTCTCTTGGCCAGTCTAAAGAGTCCTCATCAGTACTGAGCTGTGACATCTCCATCAATGACAAATTCATCGTTACGGGCTCTGGTGACAAGAAGGCCACAGTGTACGAGGTGGTGTACTGAAGCTCCAGCCATCCCCACCCAGCAGGCCTGAGGCTGGCACAGGTACCTTATGCCACACCAGCCCTCCCTCCTCCTCCTCTCAGCCACCCCCTTCCTCCCCACTGCATCGCAGAGGTGAATGGGGAGAGCAGGAGGTGGAGTGGGGAGGGGGGGATGATCCAGGTGCTGCGGGCCAAGCTGGGCCAGAGGCTGGTTTGGGCATCCTCAGCCCTGTCCATCCATCCTGAGGCCAAGAAGGACAGACACAGTGCTGCTCCTGAACTGCTACTGAGCTAACGGCACGCGTTCTCTGCCGCAGCGACAGCTGGGAATGATCAGAGATGGATTTAACTGTGTTTTCAATCCCTTACTAATAAAAAAACCCAACAAAAGCAGGACTGGGCCCGTGCTGGGGCTGATCCTGCTGCAGCAGGACTGATGGACACTTGGCCCTGGGCTCTGACTGCCACCCCCTGAATCCCTGAACTGGGACCAGCTCCAGCTGTGCCCATGGAGGCCGGAGCTCAGCCCCCTCCCACGCTGCCATGGCCACCCCAGGCTTGGGCCTAGGTGAAGCATAGCTGAGGGAGGCCCAGGAGAGCCCCCCCCCCCCCCCATTCCCTTGTGCAGCAGTGCAGGAAAAACCCTTCCTGGAGTGAGGAACAGCTCAGGGGTGGCTGAGGGCAGCTGTGGGGCAGCCCCAAGCTCTGGGCATGAGCTCATGGCGGCCTCCACGCCGCAGCTGGTGGCACCCAGCTCCCTTGCCAGGCCATACCGCAGCCGCTGCCGGAGGGCTGAGCTCCAAGGCTCTTGGCACCAGCCTTGCTTTCCCCCCCCCAAAGGCAGCACTGGCAGGAAGCCAGACCGATAAGCCAAGACTGCTCACATCTCATTTCCTTCGAGAAACCGCTTCCTCCAGCGCTGGCCTCTCCTCCACACCCCACAGAGACACAGGCTGCTCCAGGGCTGGCACCATGCAGCAGCTGCTGTGCATCCTGCCCCTCACACACCCCCCCACACACACCTCAGCCCCCCACACACACCTCAGCCCCCCACCAGGCTCTCAGGCCCTGCCCACAGCACACCCCAGGGAAGGGAAAGGAGCTGCCATGACCGAAGGCCCCAAGTCTCAGCTCATCCCCCTCCCCTCTCCCCCAGTACTGGAACACCAAGGCCCAGCTATTCTCTTTGCTTTTTTTTTTTTTTTTTAGATTATTTTATTATTAAATACAGCCCAAGAGGCACAGAGGGAGCAGAGGACACAGCCCAGCCTCCCAAGCCTGGCCTAGAGCCTTAACACAAAAAAAAAACCCCAACCCAAACCCCACAAGAAAACCTTCTAAACAAAAAAGCCCCCCCTCAAAAAAAAAAAAAACCCCAAAAAAACCCCAAACAACAACAAAAAAACCCCTCAACACCACCAGACACCTCCCCCCCTCCCCACCCCCAGTCCAGATTTAGAAACAAACCCACCAAACCAAGGAGAAAGTCCCCAGGAAATGCACTGTGAGCGGCAGCCGCCACCGCCCAGCCCAGCGTGAGGCCTGGCTGTGGGCCCAGGGCCATCACCATCCACCCCCTCACCGCTCTCCTCCAGCTCGGGTGCCCCAGCCACGGGCTGCACGGTCTTTGGGGAAGCAGGAGGAGCGCAGGTTGAGTCCACCCCCCTCCTCTGTCCCCGTGGATGGGTGCCTGGTCACGTGGCGTTGGGCCTCCCTGCCCCGGTGGCACCGCTCCCTCTCAGTAAATGACCTCGTAAACTGTTGCCTTCTTGTCCCCTGAGCCGGTGACGATGAACTGGTCGTCGGTGGAGACGTCGCAGCTGAGGACAGAGGAGGTTTCCTTCGACTGCAGAGAGGAGGGCAGGGGGTGGAGGGGAAGCAGCAGCAGCAGAGCTGACCCCTCTCCTCCCCCTACCACCCTTGGGGCAGGCTGTTGATGGGACGTGTTAGCCCTGGAGTCCATTCACAGCTGGGTTGTACTGGGCAGTCCCACCTCTGGGTCAAGCCCACCTTGAGGCCCACCTCTCCCCACCCCTGAAGGCTGTGCACATCCCATACCTGGAAGATGCTGGCCCCGTACAGCATCCTCCAGGACCTTGAGGACCACCTTGAGGACCACCTCACCCCACCCCTGAAGGCTGTGCACATCCCATACCTGGAAGATGCTGGCCCCGTACAGCATCCTCCAGGACCTTGAGGACCACCTTGAGGACCACCTCTCCCCACCCCTGAAGGCTGTGCACATCCCATACCTGGAAGATGCTGGCCCCGTACAGCATCCTCCAGGACCTTGAGGACCACCTTGAGGCCCACCTCTCCCCACCCCTGAAGGCTGTGCACATCCCATACCTGGAAGATGCTGGCCCCATACAGTGTCCTTCAGGACCTTGAGGACCACCTTGAGGACCACCTTGAGGCCCACCTCTCCCCACCCCTGAAGGCTGTGCACATCCCATACCTGGAAGATGCTGGCCCCGTACAGCATCCTCCAGGACCTTGAGGACCACCTTGAGGACCACCTCACCCCACCCCTGAAGGCTGTGCACATCCCATACCTGGAAGATGCTGGCCCCGTACAGCATCCTCCAGGACCTTGAGGACCACCTTGAGGCCCACCTCTCCCCACCCCTGAAGGCTGTGCACATCCCATACCTGGAAGATGCTGGCCCCGTACAGCATCCTCCAGGACCTTGAGGACCACCTTGAGGACCACCTTGAGGCCCACCTCTCCCCACCCCTGAAGGCTGTGCACATCCCATACCTGGAAGATGCTGGCCCCATACAGTGTCCTTCAGGACCTTGAGGACCACCTTGAGGACCACCTTGAGGCCCACCTCTCCCCACCCCTGAAGGCTGTGCACATCCCATACCTGGAAGATGCTGGCCCCGTACAGCATCCTCCAGGACCTTGAGGACCACCTTGAGGACCACCTCACCCCACCCCTGAAGGCTGTGCACATCCCATACCTGGAAGATGCTGGCCCCGTACAGCATCCTCCAGGACCTTGAGGACCACCTTGAGGACCACCTCACCCCACCCCTGAAGGCTGTGCACATCCCATACCTGGAAGATGCTGGCCCCGTACAGCATCCTCCAGGACCTTGAGGACCACCTTGAGGACCACCTCTCCCCACCCCTGAAGGCTGTGCACATCCCATACCTGGAAGATGCTGGCCCCATACAGTGTCCTCCAGGACCTTGAGGACCACCTTGAGGACCACCTTGAGGCCCACCTCTCCCCACCCCTGAAGGCTGTGCACATCCCATACCTGGAAGATGCTGGCCCCATACGGCGTCCTCCAGGCATTCAGCAGGTTGTCCTTCCCCGTGCTCACGAACCACTTCCCTGGGGAAGGGACAGAAGGGACAAAGGGAAGCATCTTGTCACCCCGGGCTGGCTATGGGGACACTGGGATATGGGGCCAGGAGAGAAGACAGCATCCCCCCAGCTGTCCCTACCGCAGGAAGCAAACTTGAGGGACAGGACGCAGCTCTCATGGAGGTGCAGCTGGTACTTGTCGGGTTTGGTGACGTGCAGGATCTCCACGTTGCTGCTCTCCATGCCCACCGCCAGCCACTCTCCTGTGGGGCAGTAGCCCAGGGAGAAGATCTGGGGAGGGGAAGGAAAGGCAGAGAGGGGCTCAGGCAGTGGCACACCAGGTCCCAGCCAGCCCCATGGTGCTCCCAGCCAGCTCAGCCTGTACCTGGGAGCTGAAGTCGTGCTGCTGCAGCTGCCGCCCTTCCCGCAGGTCCCAGCACCGCACCGTGTTGTCCAGCCCCCCTGTCCAGAGCTTGGTGCCATCGTTGGAGATGTCAATGCAGCTGGCACCATCTGTGTGGCCTTGAAACTGCCTGGGAAAGAGGGGGGGACAGGGAGGGCGAGGGCATGGCCATCAGGGCTGCCAGCTCCAGCAGTGAGAAGGCCAAGACAGCACCCAGCACTGAGCAGGACATCCCTGCTGGAACAATGAGCACTGTCCCTTGGCCAAGGTCAGACTGGAGGGAGCAGTGAGGACACCCCGGAGGGGACAGAGTGGTCCCCAGGAGATCCATGGAGCCCTGGCTCCGCTCACCTAACCAGGGTCTGGTTCTGCAGGTCCCACACCACGATGTTGCCGTCGCTGCAGCAGGAGAAGCAGACTTTGGCGTCGGGGCTGATGGCCAGGGCGTAGCAGGCGGGGGCAGAGGAGGTGAGCTCGGCCTTGATGCGGGGTGTGGGGGCTGCCAGGTCCCAGATGGAGAGGGTGCTGGCCTCCCCCCCCACGATGAGGCTGCGGCCGTCGGGGAGCAGCTTGCAGGAGCGGATGTAGTTGTCCCGGTTCTGGGGTGCAGGAAGGAGGACCCTGTTAACCCCTCCTCTGCCAGCACCCACCACCTTGGGGCCAGCACCCCATCCTGAGGGCAGAGGCAACAGCAGCGGGGCAGGCATGCAGCGGACCCCCCAGCCAGCAGGACTGGGGCAGGGACAGCCACTTGCCACCCCCCTGTGCCCTGCATCATCCCCTCTCTCTGTCCCCTTTCACCCCACAGCATCCCCCCAGCACAAGATTCAGCAGGTCCTGGAGCCACCACAGCGCAGCCAGAGAGGCAGCTCCAACAATGCTGCATCAGCCCCAGCTCTGAGCACTAAAACACCCTCTTCCCCTGCTCCTGAATTTCTGAGGAGGCTGGAAATGATCATGACTCAGTCATCTCCTTGTTTATGTGTGTGAATCTTCAAGGTCAGCACCATCCAGGAATAATATTTGCCAGGCTGCCCCAAGGCCACCGAGTTGAGGAGAGGACTTGGGTTTGGGCACAGGGACTCTGATTCCAGCAGCCCATTTAAAATTAACCTCAAGAAACACAGGTTAAAAATACTCCCAGGTGATGGCTGAGCCCCTGGCTTGGCTCTGGTGAGTTGCTGTGGTCTGACAGTCCATTTCCTTTCTTTTTAAAAGAAATGGGAACTCTTCCTCACAGCCAGACTCACACAAGGAAAAGCCAAACCAAGGCCAGAGCTGGCTCAGAGTGATGCTTCAGCCCATGAGAAGTATCTGGTTGGGGGATGCCATGGGCAAAGGCTTTTAGCTTGGGACAGGCGCCAAGGGAACCAAGGCGGGTGGAGTGAAAGCCCCCCCACCAGCTTGGGATGCTCAGAAGAGCTGAGGCTGCTGCAGGGTATCACACTGGCAGCACCAAGCCGTCACCATTCCCTCCCCAGCAGCCCCACAAACCCCACTTTGAAAGGTGCATGGACACCCCTCGGTGCACCCCATCGCTCTCGGCCACCCTCCCACCCACAGCACCCAAATCCCTGGTGAAGAGCCCGGATCCTGCCTTCCCCACAGCACAGGGGAACAGGGAAGCAGCACATCCCTCCTTACCAAGCAGTCCAGCTGAGCCACGGCCGTCTTGGTGCCCGGCTGCCCCACGTCCCACACCTTCACACAGCCCTTGCCCCCAGTGTAGACGTGTCGTGTGGAGTTGCTGATGGTGACGGCGCAGACCACCTCCCCGTGGGTCAGGGTGTGGAGCTGCCGCGCGTGCCGGGGGATGCCGGAGCCGATGAGGGCGTCAGGGGGGAAAGGCACCGGCTGCATCTGCCCATCAGCGCTGACGTGGAAGGAGTAGGCGCTGGAGGGGAGCAGAAGAGAGGCTGAACATCCCAGCTGATGCTCCACGTAGGAGCTGACCTCTCCTGCTCACCACTCCAGGCAGGTGGAAGGTGTCCCCTGTGCTCTGGCTCATGAGGGGTGTAATTAACCAGCTCTTTGTTACCTTGGACTCCAAAGGGGAGAGGAACCAGCCAGGACCTGCCCACCGCTGCTGGGGGTCAGAATGAAGCACAGGGAAGGAGCCACCCCCTCACCATGCCCCCCCCCTTGCTGGGATGAGCCCTGAGAATCACCCATGGGTCCAGTGTGGAGAGCAGCTGGGACGCATCGGACCCGGCAGGTTTGGGGTGGGAGGCACAGAGTGATGCCCAGGGATGGGGGTCGAGCCTGCACCAGCCTGCTACCGCCCAGAACCGTGCCCCCACCCTCTATCCCCTCCACCTCAGCCCCCCCATCCCCATCCCAGCACCCCCCAACTTACGGTTTCCCCGTAGCCCCCACGGGCATGCCGGCCGCCAGCCCTGGGACGCGCATGTGGGGGTGCGGGTCGTAGCCCACCTGGAAGGGACAGCGGGTGAGGGCAGCTCTCACCCCATGACCCCCCCATAACCCCCCTCCCCTCTCCCCCAGGGGAGATGCTGACGCACCAGGGGGGAGCGCCCGTAGCTGCCGGCTCCCACGGCGGCCACTGCCCCGTGTAGCTGCGGTGACATGAGGTGGAGCCCAGCGTAGGCACCGGTACCGGCCATGTCACCGTTGACCGTGGGGTGGGCCATGCTGAAGGCAGCTGAGTAGGGGCTCTGCACTCCCAGTGGGTTCCTCAGGCCCAGGGCTGCCAGGGGAGAGGGCTGCATGAAGGGAAAGGCCCCAGGCTCTGTGCTGGTGGCACCAGCACCCTGCTCTGAGCCACCCTTCTGGGTCTCAGTGGGGCTAAGCTCACCCAATGGGTCCACAGGGGCCTTGGCAGGTGCTGGGCGAAACTGCTGGGCACCGCTGGAGCCCGGGACTGCAGCATCACCCTGGGAGGTTGGGGTGCTGGACTTCAGGCTGGGTGTCCCTGCTTTCTCCACCTGCCAGGAACAGAGTGGGGAGATCCAACAGCTGCACCAGCACCCTGATGGGGGTCCCCTTCAGTTCCCCCACCCTATGAGCTGAGCTCCTTTCCTCACCCCCAATCCCAGCCCAGCACTGCAGGGATCAGATGGAGCAGGATCCCTTCCCAGTGCTGCCCCATGGGTTTGGAGGCAGGAGGACCCATGTCCAACAGAGGAGCATGGGCACAACCCCCAAGCCCCAGCTGCCCCCCGACCCCCCAGCACACGTACCGTGGGCACATCCTTGCTCCTTGATGGGGACGTGCTGCTGGAGGAGGCCATAGAGGTTGGGCTGAGTGGAATGGCTTCCTTCCTCCCCAGGGGGACCTTCTCCACCCCGTTCTCCCGGGAGGAGTAGGAGTGGACACTGTGCGGGGAAGAGGGGTCCTGGGAGAGGATAAGCAGGTGGGCATGGACATCCCAAGCTGCCAGCTCAAGCCAGGGCCAGGCTGGGACCCATCAGCAAGGGTCAACAAGCAGAGCCAGTGGGTGCCACCACCACCACCTCCTAACCCCCTCCCCAGCCCCTTCCCCACACCCCCAGTGCACTGACCTCATCCACCACCAAGTTGTCTTCGCTTTTGTCAGCGTCGCTGCCCTGGAACACAGAGGATGGTTGTGTAGCCAAAGGGGCTGAGGCTGCCCCAGCTCCTACCTGGGAAGTGCTGGAGCTCCACTCATCACCCCTCCAGGAGGGGATAAGAAAGCCCCAAGCCCCCCCCCTGCCAGCCCCAGGGCTCACATAGTCTGTAACAAAGTCCTTCTCCTCCACCTTCCTCTTCTTGCTGCTGCTCAGGTACTCGGAGATGGCTCGTGCCCTCTCCCCGTTGGGCAGTGCCAGGGAGCTCTGGGGTGGGGAGATGAAGTGTTAGGTGCTGAGAGCTCCTGCACCCAACACCCAGATAGGTAGCACCAGCATGGGGATGCAGCCAGCTCCTGGGACACAGCCAACCCCTGGTGCACCACCAGCTTGGGCTTCAGCCCCCACCCAAAGGAGCCAGCATGGGGGATAGCAGCCCAGGGAAGGGGTCCCCATGGGGAGAGCACCCACCCACCCGCCCAGCGGTGCTGGCCAGGGAGCAGGAGTCATCCCCCCATGCCTGCCTCTCCCCAGGGTTCTGGCCAGAGCCTGAGCATCCCAGAGGAAACAGCACAAGAGGAAGGAAAAGGCACTTACAGGGCCGGGGTCTCGCTCTGTCGCCGTGGCAGCGGAGGGATGCAGGAAGAGGAGGAGGAGGGAAGGAAGGATACACTGTGCCATGGCCAAGGGACCCCCCAGGAAAGCTGCCTGCTGCTCGTGGCTCAGGCCAGCACCACAGCATCTGGGTGGTCCTGGGCCCCCACCAGGGATGCTCCCCCCTCAGCCCACCTCACTGCCCTCCCAGGAGGTTCTGCTCCATGGGGGATGTTCCCCACATGAACCCCTTGTGCCCAGCAATCCCCCACCCCAGCTCTGCCAGGAGCCCCCAGGCACAGACAAGCCCCCCCCACCCTAACCCTGGCCCCCACCCCTGTGAAGCACCCAAGAAGGGAAGGCCATGGGGAGCAGAGGCAGCCCTGGGGCTCAGCACTCCCCACTCCCAGGTTTGGCTATGGCCACCCCCCACCGTGTGTCCCCCCCCCATCTCCCTTGCCCCCACGCTCACCCCTGGGCTCAGCATCGTGGACTCCTCTGTCATCCTTGGCAAGGAGCTGGGCCTGTGCCCCCAGTGCACCCGAAAGAGCCAGCAGCCCTGAGGCACTGCTGATGCCAGCCAGGCTGGTGGGCTGCATCCCAGAGGGGTGGGGGGTCAGCGGGATGGGGGGAGCGTGGTGTGAGAGGTGCTGGGTCTGGAGCTGGTGCTGGAGAGGAGCAGGAGAAGAGAGCAGAGCCAAAGGGGCCTCTGTCAGGATGGCTGCTGGGCAGGGGGAGAAGAGGCTGCTCCTCCCTGCTGGCACCCCTGACTCAGCCAAGGGATGGGGAGCTGGGTGCAGAAGGCAGGCCACCCTCCCAGGGTGACTCCCCCCCCCTCCCCAAGCTGTAGGGACCACCACATCCCTCCCACCACCTCCTTCCACCCTGCAACAGGAGCTACTAGGATGGATGGGGGTTCCTACCCATACCACCACACCATGGTGGTCTCAAGGGAAAGGCTGAGGTGTGGGGACAGTGGCATCCCCCCCACCCCCTGCCCAGCTACCCAGGACACAGCATCACACCAGACATCACCCCTGCACCCTGCTCTGACACCGCTGTGGCGGCGACAACACCTCCTCCACCCCAAATACCGCTGGCAGCCCCCCAAACCAGAGCAGGGCAGCCCCATCCTCCCCCCAACTCAGCCAGGAGAAGGCACTAGGGGGGCAGGGGGCGGGGGGGGTGCCTGCTGTTGACCCCCACGTGCTCAAGGCAGGACAGATCTCCAGCCAGGGGGGTGAGTGGGAGCTTGCAGGAGCCCAGCACCCCTGGCCAGGGTGGGCAGAGGGTTGACGTACCCCGATGGCCGCGTTCAGGTCGGTCATAGTCACCTGCTTGGCACGCTCCACGGCCTGGACCACCTGCTGCTGGTGCTGCAGGGAGAGACAGGCACTCAGCACCCCAGTGATGCCCCCACCAGCTCCTCCAGCAGTGGGCTGGCTTCCCAAGGGATGGGGCAACAGCAGCTCCCCCCCTCTCCTTCCCCATCCCAGCCAAAGCACAGGGCCTGTGAGCAGGGATGCTGCCTGCATCCCGAGGGAGCTGTGCATGCTGAGGGCTCACCCACCTCCTGAGACAGGAACGGGATGAGCTGGGCACAGATCACGTTGAGCCGCTTGGCAATCTCCGTCTGGCAGCACAAGAGAGGCAGCACCAGTCAGGGCCAGGGGCTGAGCAGCCCCCAGTGCCAAAGGAGACACCCCAGGGAAGGGACACAGGGCATGGCAGGAGCAGGAACACTCCCCTTCCTAACGCCACCCCTTCCAAAACCATGAGCCATGTATCCTCCATCCTCACCCTGGGATGGCTCCCACCTCCACCCTGCCAGGGATGTGGAGCCCTGTGACCTGTATCACCAAGGGCCACCCCAAAATGAGCCCAAATCCATGTGGGGCAAGGCCCTGGCAGGCTTCCCTCTGCACACAACCTCCTGCTGGCATCGCAGCCCCACCAGTTCCCGGCTGTGGGAAGCCCTGGAGAGGTGCTCTCCTTCCAGCTGCTGCTTTCCTGCCACACTCGAGTGCCACAGGCAATCAGCAGCTCCGTGGGGAGGGAGAGCAGGAGGCAGCAGGCTGCACCACGCTCCCATTGCACCCCACAGCCAGGGCTGGGCATCCTCCCTCAGCCCCACATCCCCAGGCAGAGCCATTCCATCACACCCAGCCCCACATCCCCAGGCACAGTCTGTTCCATCACACCCAGCCCCACATCCCCAGGCAGACCCATTCCATCATGCCCAGCCCCACATCCCCAGGCACAGTCTGTTCCATCACACCCAGCCCCACATCCCCAGGCAGACCCATTCCATCATGCCCAGCCCCACATCCCCAGGCAGACCCATTCCATCACACCCAGCCCCACATCCCCAGGCACAGTCTGTTCCATCACACCCAGCCCCACATCCCCAGGCAGACCCATTCCATCATGCCCAGCCCCACATCCCCAGGCAGACCCATTCCATCATACCCAGCCCCACATCCCCAGGCAGACCCATTCCATCATACCCAGCCCCACATCCCCAGGCAGAGTCTATTCCATCATACCCAGCCCCACATCCTCAGGCAGACCCATTCCATCATGCCCAGCCCCACATCCCCAGGCAGACCCATTCCATCATACCCAGCCCCACATCCCCAGGCAGAGTCTATTCCATCATACCCAGCCCCACATCCTCAGGCAGACCCATTCCATCATGCCCAGCCCCACATCCCCAGGCAGACCCATTCCATCATACCCAGCCCCACATCCCCAGGCAGACCCATTCCATCATGCCCAGCCCCACATCCCCAGGCACAGTCTATTCCATCATACCCAGCCCCACATCCTCAGGCAGACCCATTCCATCATGCCCAGCCCCACATCCCCAGGCAGACCCATTCCATCATACCCAGCCCCACATCCCCAGGCAGACCCATTCCATCATACCCAGCCCCACATCCCCAGGCAGACCCATTCCATCATACCCAGCCCCACATCCCCAGGCAGACCCATTCCATCATGCCCAGCCCCACATCCCCAGGCAGACCCATTCCATCATACCCAGCCCCACATCCCCAGGCAGACCCATTCCATCACACCCAGCCCCACATCCCCAGGCAGACCCATTCCATCACACCCAGCCCCACATCCCCAGGCACAGTCTATTCCATCACACCCAGCCCCACAGCCCCAGGCAGACCCATTCCATCATACCCAGCCCCACATCCCCAGGCAGAGTCTATTCCATCATACCCAGCCCCACATCCCCAGGCACAGTCTGTTCCATCATACCCAGCCCCACAGCCCCAGGCAGACCCATTCCATCACACCCAGCCCCACATCCCCAGGCAGACCCATTCCATCATACCCAGCCCCACATCCCCAGGCAGACCCATTCCATCATACCCAGCCCCACATCCCCAAGCAGACCCATTCCATCATACCCAGCCCCACATCCCCAGGCAGACCCATTCCATCACACCCAGCCCCACATCCCCAGGCAGAGTCTATTCCATCACACCCAGCCCCACATCCCCAGGCAGACCCATTCCATCACACCCAGCCCCACATCCCCAGGCACAGTCTATTCCATCACACCCAGCCCCACAGCGCCAAGCAGACCCATTCCATCATACCCAGCCCCACATCCCCAGGCAGACCCATTCCATCATACCCAGCCCCACATCCCCAGGCAGACCCATTCCATCACACCCAGCCCCACATCCCCAGGCAGAGTCTATTCCATCACACCCAGCCCCACATCCCCAGGCAGACCCATTCCATCATACCCAGCCCCACATCCCCAGGCAGACCCATTCCATCACACCCAGCCCCACATCCCCAGGCAGACCCATTCCATCATGCCCAGCCCCACATCCCCAGGCAGAGCCATTCCATCATACCCAGCCCCACATCCCCAGGCAGAGTCTATTCCATCATACCCAGCCCCACATCCCCAGGCAGAGTCTATTCCATCATACCCAGCCCCACATCCCCAGGCAGAGCCATTCCATCATACCCAGCCCCACATCCCTAGGCAGACCCATTCCATCATACCCAGCCCCACATCCCCAGGCAGAGCCATTCCATCATACCCAGCCCCACATCCCCAGGCAGAGTCTATTCCATCATACCCAGCCCCACATCCCCAGGCAGAGTCTATTCCATCATACCCAGCCCCACATCCCCAGGCAGACCCATTCCATCATACCCAGCCCCACATCCCCAGGCAGAGCTGTTCCATCATACCCAGCCCCACATCCCTAGGCAGACCCATTCCATCATACCCAGCCCCACATCCCCAGGCAGAGCTGTTCCATCACACCCAGCCCCACATCCCCAGGCAGACCCATTCCATCATACCCAGCCCCACATCCCCAGGCAGACCCATTCCATCACACCCAGCCCCACATCCCCAGGCAGACCCATTCCATCATACACAGCCCCACATCCCCAGGCAGACCCATTCCATCACACCCAGCCCCACATCCCCAGGCAGACCCATTCCATCATGCCCAGCCCCCCAAATCTGGGAAGATCCAGGGATGCAGAGCCAGGGATGCAGAGCCAGGGATGCTCTGTGCCACCCTCACAGTTTTGCCAGCCCAAGGAAAACAGAAACAACCTGACATCCACCCTCACTTTCCCCTTCTGAGGGAAGGAAAAAAAGAGAAAGAGAAAAGGAGGAGAAGGAGGAGGGAGGGGGGGAAAGCAAGGAGATTTGGCAGCCAGCAGTTCTGGGAAGGATTTAGCTGTCTCCTGGGGCCGGCAGTGATGGATTCTCTTCCCTAATGCACTGATGGGCAGCAGCTCCTTGGGGAGAGCTGCCTCCAATTCACTCACACTCGTTAATGTGCAATTTACTGGCACTTTAACGCTCTCAGCATGAAAAATGATCATGCTGTTTGCAGCCCCCCAACCTCCCCCCCCCCCACCTCCTCCTCCTCCTCCTCCTCCCCAACCTCCCAGCCAGCCACCAGCACTGTCACCTCCCCTCCAGCTCGTGGGGAGCGAGTCCCAAGCCAGGAGCATTCAGGGAGGTGGTTTGATGGGAGCTACAGGCTCCTTCCACACCAAACCCCCCTCCCCAAAAACAAGACAGAATTAACATCTCCTCCTCATTCCTTTCTTGAGCCTCCCCCACCGAGCTGGTGGCTGCCTGGAAAGCTCCATCACCAGCCCCTCAGCCTTGCTCCCCCTCCCCAAAGGAAACCCTGGGTGAAACCACCCTGTGTTTGAGCCCTTCCCAGTACCAGCACTGCCAGAGCTTGGGGGATGCTGGTCTGGGTGGAGCAGGGATGGAGGCAGCAACACACAGGCCAAGTTGAACCTAAGGTGGGGGTCCAGGACAACTGAGAGCTCCCAGGAGCAGCCCTGGATTTGGGGGAAGGATATTTGACCACATCCCCATCTCCCCGTGGTGGTAATAACCCCACGGCCCCCACAGCTCCCATTTGGCACCCCAGGGCCCCTGGCTGGCAGAGCAGACTCACAGGGCCCTTCTTAAAAGTGCAGACAGCTCACTGGCAGGAGGCCAGCAGCACCTGGGACCGGCAGAAAACACCAGCGGTGAGCCAGCAGCAGGGAGAGGAACACAGAGGCTTTGGGGAGTAAGGGGGGGACCCTCACGGACCCTCGGCATCACCCGCTGTGAGGGTGGCTGCACAGACCCTCAGCATCACCCCTCAGCATCACCCCTCAGCATCATCCCACATGAGGGTGGCTGCACAGACCCTCAGCATCACCCCTTCCCAGGGTGGCTGCACGGACCCTCAGCATCACCCCTCAGCATCACCCCTCCTGGGGGTGGCTGCACAGACCCTCAGCATCACCCCTCAGCATCACCCCTCAGCATCATCCCACATGAGGGTGGCTGCACAGACCCTCAGCATCACCCCTTCCCAGGGTGGCTGCACGGACCCTCAGCATCACCCCTCAGCATCACCCCTCCTGGGGGTGGCTCCACCAACCCTCAGCATCACCCCTCAGCATCACCCCTCCTGGGGGTGGCTGCACAGACCCTCAGCATCACCCCTCAGCATCACCCCTCAGCATCACCCCTTCCCAGGGTGGCTGCACAGACCCTCAGCATCACCCCTTGTGAGGGAAGCTGCAAAGACCCTCAGCATCACCCCTCCTGGGGGTGGCTCCACCAACCCTCAGCATCACCCCTCAGCATCACCCCTCCTGGGGGTGGCTGCACAGACCCTCAGCATCACCCCTCAGCATCACCCCTCAGCATCACCCCTTCCCAGGGTGGCTGCACAGACCCTCAGCATCACCCCTTGTGAGGGAAACTGCAAAGACCCTCAGCATCACCCCTCCTGGGGGTGGCTCCACCAACCCTCAGCATCACCCCTCAGCATCACCCCTCATGAGGGTGGCTGCACCGACCCTCAGCATCACCCCTCAGCATCACCCCTCAGGAGGGTGGCTGCACAGACCCTCAGCATCACCCCTCAGCATCACCCCTCAGCATCACCCCTCAGGAGGGTGGCTGCACAGACCCTCAGCATCACCCCTCAGCATCACCCCTCAGCATCACCCCTCAGGAGGGTGGCTCCACCAACCCTCAGCATCACCCCTCAGCATCACCCCTTGGCACTGTGCAGGGGCAGAAACACCCACCCCTGGGCACAGAGGTGGGGAGAGCGACCGTCACCCTGGCCTGTGCTGGTACCCCCAGTGCCACCAGCCCGAGCTGGCTCCTGTGCAACAGTTGGCAGAGGGGAGCTGGGCAGGAGGGCAGGGCTGCAGCACACCTCCTCTGCAGCCTCTTTAAAAATAGATGAGATGAAACCTTCTGGCTCAGAGCAGCTGGTGACCCAGAGAGAAGCACAGTGGGATGCAGGGAGCCCTCAGGGAGCACACCCTGCATGTGCATCTCAGCCCCCCTCTCTGCCCACCCCAGGATGCTCCTCAGGCCCCCAGGCTTTGGGTGGGCAGGCACAAGGCAAGGAGCAAGAGTTGAGCACCCCAAGGTGGTGCTACTGCAGCCCTGGGACCTGCTCTCCTCCCCAAACACCCACTCACAACTGTAGTGAGCAGCTGTGCAAGCACCAGCACTGCACCCCCACCCCTCTCCCTGCTCTCACAAGCGTGTCACAACCAGCCAGGCACATGCACATCCCATGGGAAGGGATGACCCAGCAGCTCCCATCCCACCCAGACTCACCTGCTTGTGCATCTCGATGTTGAGCCCATAGGACATCTCATAGTACTGGGAGGGAGGGAGGGAGGGAGGGAGGGAGGGAGGGAGAGAGGGAGGGAGAGAAGGCAGCATCAGCACAGCCAGGGAGCCCAGAGGGACCCAAAACCAGAACACCCACCCTCCTCAGCACTGATGTAGGGGGCTGTCAGCCTGGCCACAGATGCCCACGAGGAGCAAAGGATCCCCAGCTCTCATCCTGGGGGCTACAGATGGGTGCAGAATGGCCACAGTCCTCCCAAAGCTCCTGCTTATTTATTACCCAGGGGAAAGGAGACACCCCAAAGTGCAGCAGCCAGCCCCCTGCCCCTCAAACTCCATTGGAATCAACAGTAAGAGCCACAAAAGCCACATCTCTGGGTCTGGCCACACAACCCAAACAACAAGGAGAAGCCAAAGCATCCCAGGGCTGTGCATCCTTTGATGGTTTGGAGAAGACACCACCCTCACCACACCACCCCCCCCTTCCACCAGCCTCCTCCTTTCAGGTGGAACTCACTAACCATGACATAATGACGCTGGATTTCTGTTTTTTCTGTTGCCAGCTTTTCACATTCTAACTTCAAGCTGTAAAAATAAAGAGGGAGAAGGAGGGAGGGAGAGAGAGACCCCCTGGTATCCCCCCTCCCCACCCCCAGACAGGATCTCTGCCTGGACAGAGCTCCTGCTCTCCCTGAGCACCACGTGCTTCAGCCTCCTGCTCTCAGGATTCAACCCCATCTCCCAGTAAAAGCCAAGAAAACCACCTAAAAGAGGGTGGGAAAGGGGTTGATAAAGAGGAGATGGACAGCAAAAGGGATCCAGGCATCAGGGAGCAATCTGCAGGGAGTTTTAACCCCCTCCCCAAGCATCTGCTTCCCAAATGGAGCGAGCTGTGAAGCTTGAGCTGCCTTTCAAACCTCGCTCTGCCCAGCACCAAGCAGGGAAGGGGAGGTGATCCTGGCCAGCAGCAAGGTTGGGGACCAAGAGGGGACTCTGTGTCTGCTAAGTGACAGCTCCAGCTCAGCCCTGGAAACCAGCACCCTCATCCCCAGGGGTTTCTGGCACGAGGAAGACGAGTGTCCCCCCTCAAACTGTGTCATTTCAAGCTACGAGGTGATGCTGGGCACAGCCACTCTCTGGATGGACCGGTGCCCACAGCAGCGTGGGGTGGCACTTCCCACCAGCCCACAGCCATCCCAGTGCCGAGGGGGAGCCAGCAGCTTGCCAGTTTCCCATTAAGTGCCCAGTGCCTGGCTGGCACACAAGCTCTGGCTGCCTCTCACCTGTGGTATTGGTTCTGCAGGAACTGGAATTCCTCCTTGATGCGGTCCAGGGTCTCTGGGTAAGTCAGCTTGAGGGACTGGGGGGTGCTGGGGATGGCGCTGGCGGCGACAGCGGCTCCTGAGGTAGCAGAGGGTGCCTGGAGATGGGCCTGGGAAGAGGAGGAGGACACCTAGGGTCACTGCCACTGGCCCAAAAAAGGCTCACAAGTCTCCCAGGGGGTTCCTGTGCCACCAGGAAGAGGCTATGGGATGGCAGGGTGAGGAGGAGGAGGCGGCACAGGGAGTTCCTGCAGAGGAAATGGGTTATAGCTGGGCACTGAGGGTGATGGTTCCCCACCTTCCCAGCATCTTCCCAGCCCAATGAGGAGGGTTAAGAACCAGGGGTGGTGTGAGCACACAACCCCCCTGCCCAGCCCTCATGCCACACAACGGAGTTTCCTGCCTGCCCATCACTGTCCCGCTCCCACCATCACACCCTGACTGAGATCCAGCTCCCAGCACATCTCCCATCCCAAATCCTCAGGGCTCTGGCGCTCAGCATCCCCATGGGAAGAGCCACACCAGCACTCCCAAGCACCCCACATGGCTTCCATGCAACTTCCCAGGCCAAAGCCAGGGTGTCCCACCCCCCGTGGGGTGAGGCAGGCGGAGGGATGGATTTGGGGGTGCAGGTGCTGCTGAGGCTGGGGTACCACGTGCTCGCCTGGGGGATGGAGGGGACGAGGCCAAGCTCACCGGGGGCCGATTCTGAGGGAACATCTTTGGCACCAGACAGGCCCAGGACCCCTCTCGATGCTCCAGACCCCGATGCAGGCTCAGGACTGGATCCCGGGGATACTTCCCAGCTCCGGATCAGGTCCTGGGAGAAAGATGAGGAGTCAACACCCAGCGCTGCCCTCTCACAGAGCCCTCCGGGGAAGCGTTAGGGGGGGGGGCACAGCTGAGCAGGGCACAGCCCCAGCCCACCACCTCCACCCTCAGCTCCCCCGCAGCCCCCGGGACCCCCACACCGCGCAGCCCAGCCGAGCTGCCCCGCATCCTCCGCGGGGACCGGGATGGAGGGGTAAAGAGATGGGGGGCGGCGGGGTGGGGTGGGGGCGCTTAGCGCTTCTTCCGGGAGCGGTGGGACCCCCCCCCAACCCACCCCATCCGTAAGCACGGCCTCTCCAGCCCCGTGGCGGGCACAGCCCAGGCCCGCACCCCCCCTTCCCCTTCCCCTTCCCCTTCCCCTCCCCGCGCCGCGCAGACAATGGCCCCGCCGCCGCCCCGCAGCAGGTACAGCCCCAGGGTGGGGGGGGGGAAAAGGACCAACCTCACCGCTACCCCAGCTCCGGAGGAGATCCAACGAGGAGAGAAGGGAAACCGAACCGAACCGCAGCGGGATGGGCTGGGAACGGGCTGGGGATGGGGATGGGGGGACGGGACTCACCGCGCTGCTGGCCCCGGCCTCGGCCCCGGGCGCACGCCCCTGCGGCGGGGCGGGCCGGGCCGAGCCGGGCCGAGCTGAGCCGAGCTAAACCGAGCCGGTAGGCGCCCCCCTGCCCGCCCTCCCGGGCCGGAGCCCCCTCCCCTCCCCTCCCCTCCCCTCCCTCCCCTCGCCGCGCTGCGGAGCCCGATCAATGAACGAGCGCCAGCTCCACGTGGGGCCTGGCCCGTGCGGGCAATCGCCCTCGGGCCGGAGCCAATGGGAATGCTGCGGGAGCGGCCCGCCCCCACGTGGGATGCGCTTGCTCGCTTTCCTATTGGCCGAAGGGATTAAGCCGCCGCGGAAGGTGTCAATCTGAGGGAGGTTGAGGAGGCGCTGGAGGGGCGGGGCGGGAGGAGAACAGGCGGGTTAACCCGTGAGGGGCCGGGATGGGGTGGGATGGGATGGGATGGGATGGGATGGGATGGGGTGGGGATGGGGATGGGGTGGGATGGGATGGGATGGATGGGATGGGATGGGATGCGATGGGGTGGGATGGGATGGGATGGGATGGGGTGGGGATGGGGTGGGATGGGATGGGGATGGGGATGGGGATGGGATGGGGTGGGATGGGATGGGGATTGGGATGGGGTGGGATGGGATGGGATGGGGATGGGGATGGGATGGGATGGGATGGGATGGGGTGGGATGGGGATGGGGATGGGGATGGGGTGGGATGGGATGGGGATGGGGATGGGGTGGGATGGGATGGGGATGGGGATGGGGTGGGATGGGGATGGGGATGGGGATGGGATGGGGTGGGATGGGATGGGATGGGATGGGATGGATGGGATGGGATGGGATGGGGATGGGGATGGGATGGGATGGGATGGGATGGGGATGGGATGGGATGGGGATGGGATGGGGATGGGATGGGATGGGATGGGGACTGGGATGGGGATGGGATGGGATGGGATGGGGATGGGGATGGGGATGGGGTGGGATGGGATGGATGGGATGGGGTGGGATGGGATGGGGATGGGGATGGGGTGGGATGGGATGGGATGGGATGGGATGGGATGGGATGGGGATGGGGATGGGGTGGGATGGGATGGATGGGATGGGGTGGGATGGGATGGGGATGGGGTGGGATGGGATGGGGATGGGGATGGGGTGGGATGGGATGGGATGGGATGGGATGGGATGGGGATGGGGATGGGGATGGGGATGGGGATGGGATGGGATGGGATGGGGATGGGATGGGATGGGATGGGATGGGGATGGGGATGGGGATGGGGTGGGATGGGATGGGGATGGGATGGGATGGGATGGGATGGGATGGGGATGGGGATGGGATGGGGATGGGATGGGATGGGATGGGATGGGATGGGGATGGGATGGGATGGGGATGGGGATGGGGATGGGGTGGGATGGGATGGATGGGATGGGGTGGGATGGGATGGGGATTGGGATGGGGATGGGATGGGGATGGGGATGGGGTGGGATGGGATAGGATGGATGGGATGGGGTGGGATGGGATGGGGATTGGGATGGGGATGGGGTGGGGATGGGGTGGGATGGGGTGGGGATTGGGATGGGGATGGGATGGGATGGGATGGGGATGGGGAGGATGAGGATGGGGATGGGATGGGGATGGGATAACAGGGATGGGGATGGGGATGGGGATGGGGAGGATGAGGATGGGATGGGGATGGGGATGGGATAACGGGGATGGGACAACCGGGAGGGCAGCCCCAGGCAGTGCCCCAGGACCCCCAGCCAGCCGGGTACGGCCCCTTCCCAGCCCCGCGGGGAGGGGAACGGGGGGGATTGGGGGGGGGGTGTCACCCCCCATCCCCATGGGTACCACAGCTTCTCCCTCAGAACGGAGCCATGAGGTTGGCACCCTGGGTGGGGGTCCCATCACCCACAGCCCCTAGAGCCCCTTCCCACTCCCCTGCTAGCAAAACCCCTCTCATCCCTCTGCCCACCAGCCAAGGGCTCTGCCAGCACCCCCATCCCCCAGCTCCCCTCCATCACCAGCTCTGGGAGACTGGGCAAACCTCATGGGTGGGCAGAGCTGGGCAAGGGACCCCCACATTGCCACCCCACTCACCCTACACCAGCCCCAGTACCCCTACCCAGTCCCACCCACCCTGAAACCCCCCCCCCCAACCTGATGAGCTTTTCCTTTCTTGGGGGGGAATTTTTTGAGGGGGGGGTGGGTGGGTGTCCTTTCTTGGGGGAGGGGGCTCCTTTCTAGGGGGGGCTTCTGGCTCCTTCCAGGGAGCTGGTTTGTTGTGGGACGTTTTCTGCTGCCTGTGGGTCAATCCAGGCTTACAGAGAGCAGGAAATAAAACAGAAGAGCAGCAGCTGGGAGGGGGGGGGGGGGGGTGTCAGCATCTCCTCCTGTTTAACCTCAATCCAGAAAGCAGCCCCTTTCCTCCCAACCACAAGCCCATCCTCCTCTCAGTCCATGGGACAGACAGACAGACCCATCCTCCCACCCCAGAGCACCACCACAGGTTTCCCAGTGCCTCCCCAAAGTTCTGGGTGCTGGTGTTTAAGGGCTCAAATCTGGAGAGTGGGGAACCAGGAGAAGCTCCCCATGGACAACAGGAGGGGAAGGATGTGACCCTGAGGTGCACACAGCCACATGCAGGCTCAAGCCAGGAAATGGGGTGATAGGGAAGAAGAGCAACAACCCAAACAGCCAAGCTGGAGCTCTGGGACACCCCAGGATTGACCCCCACACCCCCTGAGATGGGGTTGGAGCTGGGGAGGTGGGGTTGGAGCTGGGGAGGTGGGTTTGAACTCTCCTCTGCTCCCCTCTCCATGGCACCAGAGCGGTTCCCAACCAGGAGGCAGCTCCTGGGGGGATCCCAGCAGGGCAGGAGAACCCATCCTCAGGGTCCTCAGGGACCACCACTCTCCTCCAGGCCCTGATTGAGAAGAAACAATAATGATAACCTCAACCAAGCTGGCAGAAATGGAGCGTGACTCCACAAAAGGCCACCCTGCACACACCCAACGTCCCCAAAGGATGGGCTACACTGTGCCCTCAGGCTGTCAGCAGGATTTTCTAACCACCAACCAGGCCCTGATGGCTTTACAGAGGAGAAACACCCCCCACCACCCCCCTACCACCCTCCCAGCCTGTTTCACCTCATCTATCCCCAGCAATCCCAGTGTTTCCTGAGAGCAGCTGCTGTCTCAGACTGGAGATGTCCTGATAGCCCAGCTTGGTGAGGGATGGACACCCCATCTCTGGAGCTGGAAAGGGCTGGGGATGCTCCTGCCCTTGCTGCACCCATCCTTGGCCCTGCACCTGTGGAGGGAGGAGGGTTTAGGGCTGGAGAGGGAGGGAAGAGGGTGGCAGAAGAGTGATCTCCCAGCCCTTATTAGATTTTAAAATGTAATACCAGCATGATGTCTATTTTGGTAGACAGACCAGATCATTTCTGGAAGAGGGCCATCAATCTCCAAGGGAGGGGAAATCATTTGGCCAAGGTCATGTTAAAGCAGCAAGAGTGTGAAAGGGAAAAAATATATATATATATTTTAATATATTAAAATAACAACCAAAGAAGCAGTTGGGAGCTGGGATAACACAGCATCACCCACTCCAAACCCACTCCATCGCCTGGGAACCCTGTCCCCTCTGCCCTGCCAGGTCCCAGCATCACCCCAAGGGATGGGTGCAAGGGGCTGGCTGGGTGAGAGAGGCTGGAGGAGCAGGGTGTGGGGAAACAGAGACCCCCCCCAGTGAGTGACCTTCCCCAGCAGCCCCCCTTCTTGCAGCCCCCCCTGGCTGCAGCAGACCTCACACACTGGGTGATGCTTGGGGACCCCTCACCCACACTGGGGTGTGGGACTGGGGACATGCTCAGGCTGCTGTGTGCTGGGGGGGGGACACAGGACATGCTTGAGGCTGGGCTGTCATGGGGGGGACACACACTGAGCTCACACAGCAGCTCTGAAAGGCAGAGACCTGCTGGCAGCAGGGTGCTGGAACAGGCTGCCCAGAGAGGGGGTGGGTGCCCCATCCCTGGGGGTGCTCAAGGCCAGGTTGGATGGGGCCCTGGGCAACCTTGTGTAGCTCCAGGCCTGGAGGTTGGTGGCCCTGCCTGTGGCAGGGGGTTGGAGCTCTGTGACCCTTGGGGTCCCTCCCAACCCAACCCAGTCCATGATTCAGGGTGATCCTGGAGAGGGATGTGCAGCCCCTCTCAGGGCAGCTCCAGTTTGGTGGGAACATGGTATGAGCAAGAGAAGAAAGGCCTCCAGGAATACCCACCTCATCAGCTCAGGTCTTCCCCTGATCAAGAGCCAGGGATGGTGGGGAAAGGGCCAGCCAGGGATGGTGGGGAAGCACCAGCCATCACTCAGCAGCCCCACGCTTCTGGACAGCACGTCCCTGGCAGAGCCACATCTCCAGCATCTCCACGCTGCTCCTGGCAAGCAGCAGAAAACAAACTGCTGCTCGTACCCTCTGGCTGCTTCTCCAGGCTCAGCTGCCAGCTCCTCCATGCCAGAGCAGCTCTAGAGGGGCTGTGGTGATACAGTGGGGTGGGCTCCTGGCCCTGCCTGCCACCCCGGCTGCTTGATCTGCTGAGGGGCATCCCCAGCCTGCTCCTCCCCCTGTGCCACAGCCAAGTGCAGGGTGAGCCTATGATCCCGTGGGACAGGCATGGCTTGGGATGGGCACTGGCTTGGGATGGGAATGGGCTTGGGATGGGAATGGGCTTGGGATTGGCACTGGCTTGGCATGGGCACTGGCTTGGCATGGGAATGGGCTTGGGATGGGAACAGGCTTGGGATGGGAACAGGCTTGGGATGGGCACTGGCTTGGCATGGGAATGGGCTTGGGACAAGCATGGGCTTGGGATGGGCACCAACTTCGGATGGGCACTGGCTTGGGATGGGAATGGGTTTGGAATGGGAATGGGCTTGGGATGGGCACTGGCTTGGGATGGGCACTGGCTTGGGATGGGAACGGGCTTGGGATGGGAATGGGCTTGGGATGGGAATGGGCTTGGGATTGGCACTGGCTTGGCATGGGCACTGGCTTGGCATGGGAATGGGCTTGGGATGGGAACAGGCTTGGGATGGGAACAGGCTTGGGATGGGCACTGGCTTGGCATGGGAATGGGCTTGGGACAAGCATGGGCTTGGGATGGGCACCAACTTCGGATGGGCACTGGCTTGGGATGGGAATGGGTTTGGAATGGGAATGGGCTTGGGATGGGCACTGGCTTGGGACGGGCACTGGCTTGGGATG